>PVHX01002835.1:6641-157562 GCA_004024805.1 Geosciurus inauris
TGACCTCCAGTGGAGTTAATCTGCAGAGTTTTAGAACCTGGATGACTCTCTCCCTCGCTGTCCAGGATGTGTAATTGTTTCTGTTTCTGGCGTTCAGCTCAGCAGCCTATATCAACTGAAGTCACGCAGCTTTTTAAGCAGAACTTAGATGTGAGAAGACATCACTGCTGGTGGTGCCTTAGATAGGGCTCCAGAGCCATGTTGTCCTGTTATTTCCCTCTGGCTTCATGAGAGCGTGGTGGTGACAGTGTGTGCAGACTGTAAGGTGTTAGACGGATGCCAGGACCCATGGTGTTTATGTATAAAAATGTTTATTACTGAAGTATTTATAGCAGCAAGAAACAATCGGAACTAGTCTAAATAGCCAACCATAGGGGCATGGTGGGTTGATGTTCTGTTCTCCATCACAAATGAAGGCTTCGTAATAACAAGTATTGCTTTAATTAAAGGGCGGGGGGAAGGGCCACGTGGCTTCTCGACGAGTTGGAGTCTGGAGAGACGGAGAGAAGAAGGGGTCCCCGGGGAAGATGACATGGAGGCTCTCTGGATGGTGGCAATCTGTGAAGCCAAATTCCCCAGGCCTCGGGGTGTAGCTAAAAATCTGCTGTGCCCCAGCGAGACGCAGAAACACCCGGAGCCAGAAACAGGGACACCGGAGCGAGGAGCAGAAAACACCGTTTATTCCAGAAACTACAGAAGCATATATGCACTCTTGGACCAATCAGGTCCAAAGGTCACAAACAAAGGGGTGCTGTTTGGCAAGAGCACAGTCTATTAGCATAGAATGGGGAAGGATAGAAGGGAGGGGTTGGAAGATATGGAGATGCTCCTACAAACAAGAGGATGTCTCTGCTCTTGTTTGGATTGTGTTCAGCTGAAAGTAACAAAACCGGACTTATAGTGACTTCTTCAAAGAGGATTATTTATTGCATTCGGGGAAAGCCCAAAGATAGGCAGGCTGGGCCACTTGTGGAGCCCAATATGGCCATTGAGAAACTGCAACTCTCTTCATGCTTGGTCATTATTAGCAGTGACTACTGTGGTTCCCAAGTTCCCAACTGCATTCTAGGGAAGGTTAAGTTAAAGGGACACATACCAATGTTCTCTGCTCTCTTGTAAAGAGCATTTCCTGGGAGCCCCACCCACTAATTGCCTCTCCCACTTCATTGGCCAGATTGGTCACATGGCTCCCCTACCTGCAAGGGAGGCTGGGAAATGCTCATTCTTAAACTAGGAAGATAGCTGACTCAGACAGCTGTCTGTAAGAAGGGAAAAATGGATATTGGGGAGGTGATCAGCAGTATGTGCCAACAGTACACTCCATTAGCTGCCCATTAGCCCTACACCTTTGATGCCCACACACAGACCTGATCACCCTCCTCTTGAGGGAGAGAGCCACAGAGTTCCACTCTGGGGTTTCAGCCAAGGCTTGAATCTGAATCATGGACAGCTGGCCAGCTGCCCCACCAGGTTGGAATGCGTCTGGCTCCTTTTGCTTATATACTTGGTTTTAGTCAAAAGGCCAAGAAGCCATCCCCTGTGCTTATAGACTCAAAGACAAGTTTCAGCCCAGCCAATATACAGTGATGAAGAAGAAGCAAGTTCCAGAGCAACTACACTACCGACATGAGGAAAGGCGAGAAAAGACACCCGGGAGGCAAGCAGCACAGCTGCCACGCAGAACCCCAGGTTGCATGCACAGCACAGTCAAATTCTGTTGGAAAAAGCCAGCAAAAATATAAAACAGAGAAAGGAAAATGGAAGGGAAGGAGGTGTCGATATAAGTTAATCCATGTGACGTTTTTCTTTGTTATATTTTCCAATTTTTCTGTTGTAGTTATCTTAACAGTTTTGTAAAGAAAAAATTTCTTTGTCAGGTATTACATATGTAAATATTTCCTCACCAACAGTATTAGGGACAAAAGAAATATTGCTCCATGTACAAAGTTGAGTACATAGTAATTATTTAATAAAACTTAAAATCTCTATCAAACCTTTGCACGTGATTGGAAAATGAAATACTCAGGCAAGCTCGTAGGAAAAAGTAACTGTCCCTTATTCCAGTTGCCCCCACCTTCAGGCCTGCTTGCCCGTTTATAACTTTTTTATTTTAAAGACAGGATTCCTCTCTTGCAGAGGTTGTGGGCTAGAGGGGAAGAACTGGCTAAGTATTTAAAGTTGTTCTAAAAAACACAAGCACTGAAAGTGTCCCTCTGCCAAGGGACCCACCATGGTGGCAGTCAGCACTGCAGCAGGCTGTGATCAGATTTGGAAGGACTTAGAATAATTCTCTAATGATGTCCTCCTGGTTGCCTGGGAAGTCTGAGTGGAGCTGTGAGTGACTTCTGGTGTCCCGGGCAAGGGCGAGGTCAGTGGGCAATGCTGTGTAATGGTTAGAGATGTGAGCTTCAGGGCCTTGCTAGGTTTGAAACTTCGTTCTGTCACTTAATAGATGGATGACCTGGTTCCTCTCTGCCTTGGTCAGTGCAGCCGTAAAATGGGGATCAGAGAAGTTCAGGTCAAGGGCACTTTGCTGCTATTTTTAACATTCATTAATGTTTTGAATTTCTCTAATTCTTGCCCTAATTTTGGCATTTCATATATTTCTAAGAATTTACTTTAGTTATGTTTTCAAACTTCCCTAATTTGATTACAAATAATTATCATTGTTTTTTAAATAATTTGCATCGAGATCCAAATGAGAGCCGTGTATTATAATTGGCTGTCTCTCTGAAGTCTTTCTTACTGTTTCTCTTTTCTCTCTTTTCACTTGCAGTTTGCTTGCTGATGAAATTAGCTGGGATGCTTTTAATTCTAACTAACAGAAACCCATGAGGGCATGATTAAACCATAAATTTGGATTTACTCTGATTACAGGGTCCTAATGAACCAAAGGGCAGGGGTATGCCAGGGCCTCAGGAACAGGCCAGAGCGGGTCTCCCTTGCAGGCCTCCCCGCCCCCACCTCCTTGGCCCTCTTTCTTGTTTCCTATTGGTCTTTTGCTGTCCAGCGAATGGCCCTCTCACCACCTCTCCATCCCAGGGACCCAGGTGGCATCCCATTCTGAATTCCCCAGCAAGGGTCTTGGGCTCAACCTTGATCCAGTGACCGCATCATTGACTTCTGGGGCCCACTGGATGTCCCACATAAGGAGGGGCATCTCCACACAAGGGGGCGCACACCACAATGATACTAGCAGTATGGCTGGTTTGGAGAGAAGGACCCGGTCCTCACATTGCGGGGCAGAGAGTGAGCCTCAATATGTGGCATTTTCAGCCACCCAAAGTGGTCAGCCCAAACTCCTTAAGGCCAGGGAGATTACTTCATGCACAGTGGTGCCACACGCAGGGTGCCTCTTTTCTCCCGGAGGGATAGTCATTCATTCAAGCCCAGTGCCAAGATGCCAGGCGCTGGCTGGCTGCCACCTGCCATGTGAGCATGGTTCCTATTAGGCAGCCAGACCTGTGCTCTTGGGCCTGATCCTGGTGCAGAAAGTGCTGCTGGGGAGGAATCCCTAGGGAGAGGCTCAGTGCCCGAGCAGGACGCTTCCACCTCACCGAGTGAGGACACTTCCACCCCAGGTCTGACTTCTGCTGGTGTAGCCATAGTGACTGTCCAGGGTGGGGCCCACACCAGTTCCTGCATCCTCTCACCCAGACTCTGGCTGGGGCTCGAGAGGGTTTTCACTCCCATCACAGCCTGAGAAAGGCACAGTGACAGCAGACGGCTATCCAGGGAGCACAGGAGGGAGAGGGCTTCACTTCAGAAAGGATCCTGTGGTATGTGAATGTTGCTCTTTGTCCCATTGGCACAGCTTGTCCCCTCCCCCCACCCTGGGGACCTTTGTACCAATGAACATGAAATCTTGGGAACACTTCCCAGCTGGAGAAGGACGTGGCACCTCTCATTTTTCCCCATCACAGATCATGTGATGCTCTCCTGCTCAGGGAGGAATTTAAATCCACACCGGTGTTGCTCTCTGTTGGCAGGAAGTGTTGTAAGTGGGAATTCCTTCCAGGGTTTGCCTTCCCCTTTCACTTGGACTACATTCTACCACCTTGCTTCTTTGTCTTTGTCCCCGGGTGGATCCTTTCTCTGCCCATCCCACCCATGGTCCTCCAGAGCCTGCTCTCCTGGACACAGTCCCTGCAGACAAAGTCATCCTTGTGTGCCTAGGACTCCCCCAGCTTTAGCACTGAGCATCGTGCTGGAGTCCCCTTGGTCCTGGGCACACAGGGACAGCTGGTCACCCTGATGCTGACGAGCCTTGCGACTGACTGTTCTCAGTGTGCACATCAAAGCACTGGTGTTTGAAGGCTGTGTGTGTTTTATTAAAGACAGATGTGCTTCCAACACAAACCAAGGTCGTGTGTGAGGCTGTGTGTGTTTAATCTCCTTTTTAAAAATAGCTGAAGGCAGGAGGTCAAGCTAATTTTCCTTGTTGGCCTATCACGCTGTTGTGTGCACTGTCCACATGGGACAGCCCACCAGGGTCTGCCTTTGTCCTGCAGTTGAGACGGGAGCTGGGGAAAGGTCTTGCACCAGGCGTGTGCTTTTGAGGGTTCAAGCAGCCCAGCGAGGCACATGACCTGCTCCTCCTGACCAGCCTAGACGTCTCTCAGCTGGACCACTATCTGCTAGGGCACCCCTTCCCCACTCTGAGCCTCAACGTCGCCATCCACACAGGAAGTACCATCCCTGCCCATCCAGGCTATTATGAGGGTTAATGGGCCTCATAAATGCCACCCTGTGTCCCTTCCTCCTTGTCCTGGGCCTTAGTTCTCTCTCAAGACAGGTGGCAGCCGGGGTGGGCAACTGCTGCTGCCACAGCAGCCCACAGTGACCGTGGCTGAATCAATGCAAATTTACTTCTCACTCAATGGCCCAACAGTGGCATTCCTCTACTGGGTCACCCTTGTCCCTAGGAGACGGGATTCTAGACTCCTTCCCTCTGTGGTTCTGCCCTCCTCTGGGTCCTTGGGGTCACCTCCAGGTGAGGGTCACAGGCCTGGAGGATTGTGTGGGAGCTTTGTAGGTGGCTTTACCTGCAGGTAACATGCCTTGAGCTCACCTTCATTCTGCTAGCCAGACTTCAGTCATGCAACCCCACCTACCTGCACAGCAGTCTGGGGCTATCGTACAGGTCTTCACCCAAGAGGAAAAGGCAATGTCTGACAAACTCGGTAGTCTTTGCCACAGGAAGTGTGGCGGCCTAATCTACCATCTGTGTGGATTCAGTAGAGACATCTCCTCCCATTGAGGAATGTCTTTCTGTATTTCCAAAGCAGGATTCTATAAGGATACTGTGGTTCATTTTATACCAAGAGGGATTTTGCTTCAAATGAGTGTGGTTCAAATGAAGTTAAACCAATTTTTTTTCAAATGGCAGGACTTATTGAGGACTTAAACCTACTGATGATGAATATACATGAGGGGGACAAAATATTCCGTATGTCTGAAACTTTCGTTATCAACTCTCCCTTTTTGAGATGCATTTTAGAACTAGTACTATACAGAGTATGGTTCAGAAAACATTGATTGTGGAAGTTAGTATACAGAAGCCAGAGGCAAGAAAACATTGGCATGGGGGGAAAAGTCACCAAAATTTGTGGTTCTCAACAGAATTTAGTCCCCCCAGGAATCATGGTATCAGAAGCTCAGAAGGTGAGTCTTCATGGGATGTGAAAGGGAATGTTATTCCCTCCCTCCTTCTCTCCATCCTTTTTAAACCTGGCAAAGCAAACCTACCTAGGACAAGGCCCGTGTCTTGTTATTTACGGTTGAGTGTAGCCATCAATGTCTGCTGACTAGGTGCATACGCAAATGGTTTGTGTAGTGCCACTTAAATCCCAGACTCCATCCTATCTAGATGCTTCAGGGCAGTCTGCCTAGATTGGGCCTATAGCCCCAGCCTGCCCATCTGGGCAAATGTTAAAATCCCTATTCCTCAGCTTAAATTTTTATGGCAGGCTGGCGTCATCTGTCATAAATCAAGGTGAGCTGAGGTTTAGCACTGAGGTTAGACAGAATCACTCTCAGGAAAAACTAGAGCAAGTTTATTTTTTTATTTTAGTTACAGGCACCAGCCCTATATATATAGCTTAAAACTTAATTTGGTGTGTAATTGGGACTAGCTCTTTGGAGCCCTGGGTTATGTGTTTTGGAGCAGCCGAGAAGCAGGGCCGTGGTGGGGCAGGACATGGTATGTTAATTGGTGGCCTCTGGGACCTGTGAGAGAAATGGATCTAAGTCCCCAGTTAGAATGAGCTTGGCGGTTTTATTTGCGTCTCTGCGGGCACGTGTGGGTGGGGGCACCGGTTTATACCAGCTCACGCACGTTACTCCCTCTTCACCTTCTGTGCCAGGGACAGCGAAGAGAAGGTGGCAGAGGAGCCAGAGAGAGGGTGCGAGGATCCCTGCTAGGGCTAGCCTGCTGCCCCACACCCTGATCTGTAGCAGTCACATGCTGCTTGGCCTGTGGTCCCAAGGAGGGGTTTGCATTTTATTACCGAAGTCTCCATAAAAGGGACTTGGGTCAGAGCAAACATTCAGGGAGGAAAAACAAAGGAAATTAAATGCAAAATCACTGCTGGAGGAAACCACATGGAGGCCTTGACTTTAATACCACCAGAGCCGATGGGGGGAAGTGGCCCCCAGGAGTCGGAACCAGAGGAGCTTGGCCTGGTACTCCTGAAACCCGGCCCCTCTCCTGTTTAAAAAGAAATTGCCATTTAATTTGTTTCTGAGTTTTATTTCTCAAGTGAACCAGCATGGGGCCATGTAATGAGGTTGTGTTTCTGGGAGGTGTTGAAAGATGGAGAGAGGGGCCAAACCACCATGGGCCCTGCTGGCTGCACCAGGAGTGGGGCGTAGTCTCCCTGGGAGTCAGCACAGAGCACAGAGGGCAGGTGGGACCATGCCAGGGCTGGCTTCTCCTGCACTGTTCGCAGACCAGGAGGTGTGTGATCTGGTGGTATTTTCTGCCAGCTAGGCCACCTCACTGTGGCCCAGAAGAAGGAAGGCAGCTGGGCCTGTGGCTGGAGAGCCCAGGAGGACCCTCACCATCAGAAGGCGCTGAACTGGGGAAGAAAGAAAGACGGGTATTGGGAGAGAAGCTTAGGCAAGAGATTTCTGGACCAGAGAGTATCAGAGGAACCACCAGCACCTATCACCAGCAGGGTCTGGCTGTCCACTGTGCTTCACTGAGACAGGAGCAGGCACATGCCAGGTTCTCACCCCTGCACAAAGCACAAGTGAAGGGTGGAAAGGGGAGCCTTCTGCCACCTGCCACCCCACCCTGCCAGACAACCAGGGTGCAAGGGGCCCTTCACCTTCAAATGACCTTCCCATCCGGTAGCCACTTACTGTCTGCTAGATGACCATGCTGCCCCCAGTCCTGGGTGGGTGATCCCCCAACACACTCACACCTGGGGTCCAGGTGGGCTCCACCTTGCCTGTTGCCCCAAGTTCTGACCCAGCTTTGAGGAACCAGCTGGCTTTCCGCCTCCCTGGCTGCCAGGTGACCCCAACAGAAAGAAGCTGGCTCCTCCAGGAGCGCTGAAAGAAGGCTGCTTGTCGCGCCTGCAGACCCGTCTTGAGATGCCGTAAGCTACAATAAAGGGTGAGTCTGTTTCCTGACAGCTTTCAGCGAGCGTGGACTGCATCACCTCAATAGCCCCAGAGGGAAGCATTTGTCTCTATTTTATAGAAAAGACCATCAGCTTTAGGAAAGTTTAGTAATTTCTCCAAAGTTAATGGTAACAACAACAGCTGTGTTTATTAAGCATGCCCAGCTGTTTCGATATGAGGTGCTCCCCAAAAGCTTATACTAGAGACGATGCAAGAAAGTTGAGGAGTGGATTGATTGGGTTACGAGAGTTTCCACCTGATCAGTATGTTAATCCCCTAAAAAGAATTAACTGAGGGATGACTGTTAATTCATGTCAGGCAGGGTGTGGCTGGGATGGTGGGCCTTGGAGGTGTGTCTTTGGAGTTTATATCTTGACTGTGGTGAGGGGAGCTCTCTCTGCTTCCTGGTGCCATGTCCTAGGCTGCTTCCCCCAACATGCCCTTCAGCCACAATGTTTGGCCTCACCTCTGGCCCAAGAGTGGAGCTGGCCGTCTATGGACTGAGACCTCTAGGTCTCTAATGTGCCAATAAACTTGACCTTTTCTAATATTGTTCTTGTCAGGTCTTTTGGTCACAGCAGCAAAAAAAAGCTGACTGAAACCCCAGTCCTGTGCTCGAGTTTTTGAATGCCTTACCTGTTGCAGGCTTCATCGTTACTCTTCCTGTCCCTTTCTCTGTCGCCTGCCAGCACACTCTCCCCAGCTGCCTAACCCACTGCAGAATGACAGCCAGCAGCCAGTCCCCATCCCATTGTGTAGTAAGGGGCAGCTCTAAGTTCCCCATTGTACAGATGGGGAAACTGAGGCCCTGACAGCAGAACTGGCCTCTTCCAGGCCCTCGGAGGGCATTGTCGACAGAGCCCGCCTGTCACTGCACCTCTTCTGTGTGTTCCCGGGAGGGAGTCTGCGGGGAGTGATCACTGCGCTGTGAGGCAGGGGCTCCACAGGCTCCCCTGAGGCTTCCTCCCCCTCGGCCCTGCTGATGCTCTGAGCCAGACAGTTCTGTATTGTCGGGGCGTCCCAGGCATCGTAGGGTAGCATCCTGGCCTCTACCTGTAAGATGCCAGTAGTGCCCCCTCATCGTGAGAATCAGGATGTTCTTCAAATACTGCCACAGATCCCTGGGAGCCAGTGGCATCATTGAGAACCAGTGGTCAGGCACTAGACCTTGAGGGATTCCAAGTTGTTCTGGCATGGGGAAGGGGTGAGGGAAGCTGGTAGGTTGGAATACTTCCTGGAGGTGGGTTTAGGGCACTAAGACCAGCGAACTGGCTGAGGAGTAGACTCCCTGGGGATTATGAGATCACATCAGAAGGACTTCCCCTGGCCTGGAATCATAGGGAAGTATCAGCCTGGAGCCTGGACAGTCTGAGTTCAAATCCTAGTGTTCCATGGAGTGGCCACTGTACTTGAACTCCTGGAGCCTCAGTCTCCTTATCTGTAGAATGGGGTAGTGCTAGACCCCCTTTGTAGGAATGTAGGAGCTTTTGCACAAAAAGCTGTGGCCTCTGCTGGTGTCCCCAGACACTTCTTGTAAGCCTTCACAGCACTGGCTGATGGGGCAGGCTTGCTGATTCACACCTTTCCTATTCTATAGCAGAGGGAAGGTGGGGATTTTGCCCCCCAAGTGACTCTGCACCTCACCCTGGAGCCTTTGTCCAGGTGGCAGCTTGAGGCAGTGGGTCGCTACCCTGGGATCTGTACCAGCCCAGCCCAGAAACCCCATCTGTGTACTGGGGCTCAGAGATGAAGCCGTAGCTCACCCCTTGTCTCTCTCCTGCCATCTGCCCCACAGTGTCTCTGAAGCTACAAAAATGTGGTCCCAACTCTCTGACATTCTGATCTGCAGGCTGCCTAAGCCAAGACACCTCTGAGAAGAAAGGGACTCCTCCCAGCCAGGAGTTTAGTGACCAGAGCCACTTCCACCCCTGCAGAAAAAGGACAGGAAATGACTCTTTTCTTGTCTGGTACCCCAAAGCCATATCCTGTGTGATACCTCACTGAACGGTCTCAAGCATGGAGGCTGGGAGTCCTGTCCCCACCTATGGGCCTGGGTGGAGCCTGCAGGCCTGACTCAGATAACGTGGTCCTTCTCCAGCACCAGCCCAACATGCCCATTGGCACTGTCTGCTCTGCCCAAAGATGACCAAGCAAGTGTGTTAACGGTCTCCTCCTGCCTACACATGGCTCCTCGGACTACCCCATCCACTGCCAAGCTAATTAAATGTTTCCCCTGCCCCGAGTGTGGGTGACCCTGGGATGGACCCCAGGAATTCATCTTAACTATCACTCCAGAAGCTGGTAATGTTAGCGATCTGTGGGCCACATTTTGAGAAACTGAGTCATTACATTAAAATTGCACAAGTACCAGGCTGGGATTGTAGCTTAGCGGTAGAGCGCTTGCCTTGCATGCGTGAGGCCCTGGGTTCGATCCTCAGCACCACATACAAAGCAATAAAATAAAGACATTGTGTCCATCAACAACTAAAAAAAATATTTAAAAAAAAAAATTGCACGAGTACCTTCACATGTTAGCTGTGTGTGTTCTCTGGGCAGAATGAAATTTTAAGAGATTGTAGATAGTTCTCGCTACGCTTTTGTGCATGGTTTCGATTTTTTATAATGAGCCAGTGATTCATTATAAGCCAGTGAAGCCATCTAGCCCTTCCCCCTGTGCAGGAATAACATAAAGGAAATACTAGGTAGGAAACAGTTTTGGTGAAAATGTGGATCTAGGAAGAGAGGACACAAGTGCGACTATGTGCCAGAGCCAGTGCCCCCTTTCTGAGCCTTCAACTCCTGAGTTGGCCACTGGCCACCTGGAAAAGGGAAGAATGTCCCTTTTCCCGTTTTCAGATGATCTGTTCCTGGCAAAGCCAGGGCTAGAGTTGCACCTGGGAATTTGGGTGGTGGCATTGAGCCCGAAGGCTAGGCCTGCCCTCCTTTCCTCCTGGGTCCCTGAGGTCCCAGGCCGGGGGGGGGGCTGCTCCCCCTCTACCCACCTGCCCAGCTCTCCAGCACTCCAGCCAGCCAGGCAGAGCGGGGATGGCGACTTTACAGCACCATTATTACTCTGTTGTTGCCCAGTAAACTCACACTGGGCCCCACAAACCCTCGGTGAGAAAGCCAGACCTTCCAGAGAAATGGTTTCCTACACCTTTACAACGTGATAGGAAAAAAGGGACCGTTGGATTTATGGAAACTATATAAAGTTTATGGAGTCTTGGCAGGCCAGAATAGAAACGTCTGGAGGATGGGGGCGGGTGTTTCGAAACAGAGAAAGCCATGCGAGAGCGGCACCCCTGAGTGTCGAGACCCCAGACAAGTCCAGGGCGCTGGGATGCTGGGGCAGGGGACTGGGAGAGCGCCTGGGTGGGGGGCTGCTGCCGTGCGCTCTGGAGTGACCTCATGCAGTCTCCACAGCTTCCTGAAAGGCAGGCAGGGCTGTCCCCGTTCTGGAGAGGGAGAGGGAGGCAAAGGCATTTTGAAAGTTGTGAACTTGCCCAAGGTCACTCAGTGTGAGCCTCAAGTGGATGTTCTGGGGCAGCCTCGAGTTCTTGTGGTCTCTCTCCTGTGTATTGAGCCATGTGTCCCAGTTTCAGGTCCTGAAAATATGGTCCCCACACCCCATTTCAGTTCAAGATTCATCTGCTATTTATGATTCAGCTCCCTGTCCTCTGATGTCCTTTAGTCGTCACCTGCCCCTCCTGGGGAGCAGCGTGGCCGTCAGAGCTGATCCATACTCGCTTGGGTTTATCCACTGGTCTTGGCCGGCATGGAAGTGAAGCCACCAGAGGTTGGCTCTGAATCAGAGCAGGGGTTGCACATGTCATCTTTGCAATCCCCTCTGTGTCCCAGTTCTCCTGTGGAACCCCCTCAGGGCCCCGGGGGATTACCCCATGCCGTGTGAAGTCACCTCTTCCCATTCCTGTCACCCTCCACGTTTCTAATTCATTTCTTCTTGCAAAATGTGCCTTGTGACATCGATGTTTTCTCTCCTGCTTGGCTGTGAATTCTTGGAGTGCAGATTCCATGAATGCTTAATTCTTCATTGCTGATTTTGCCCACTGAGCCTGGCATCGTTCCCAGCATAGAGCAGTCACTGCATAAATATCAGCTGGGAGAGTGGATGGATAGATGGATGGATAGATGGGCAGGTGGATGAGTGGATGGATGGATGGATGGATGGATGGAGAGGGCATGTGTAGACCAGCAGATACCCACTGTCTCATTTATACCCTCGAGTGCAGTTAAAATAGCAGCCTGACCCTGGTTCTCACCAGCTTCTTAAATGCACCTCTGTTTCACGGGATATACTTTGCTCTTTCTGAGGCCAGATGGAGAAACCAGTCTGCATATTTGAATGTGTGTGTAAATACTTTACAGTCCCCATAAACGTGTTTAAAGACAAATGGGGGGGAGTATAAACTGGGGCAGCCTTTTGGAGGGCAATTTGGAAGTAGCTATTAAAATTTTAAATGTGCCTACCACTAAGACCTAGCAGTTCCACTTTTAGTTGTCGAGAATAAGAAGTAACATTTGTACATTTGTACACGAAGCTCCATATACCAGGAGGCTTGTAGAAGGAAGCTCCTCACTATTGTGCTTGTGAGAGTGAAAAATTAGAAGTAGTCTATGTCTCCATCAACTGCAGGATGGTAACTAAGATACGGAACACCCAGACTGCGGCCATCAAAGAGAACAAGGCAGATCTGTATGTGCAGACATGGAAAGATCTCGAACGGGGCTTGGGACCAGATACTGTCCAAGCTTCCGGCAGTCTCTGAGATTCTGTGACTCACCAGTCTCAGCAGAGCCCACCCCTCCTTTCTCATTTCTGTCAATGTCTTTCCTTTCTCCCTCCAGTCCCAGCCACGAAGCCCAGCTTGCTGGAATAAGATCTTTCATTCTTATGCCTACTAGCCAGTGACCTTCACTTCAGAAAAGGAGGAAAATGTGAGAAAAACAGTTATGTGCATAATTACTGTCTGCTGGCGCTTCAATTAAGAGGATTGAAAGGCACAATATTAAAATTTGATTTATGGGTGTTGCTATCTACCTCATTATGAGGCCAAGAGGAAAAAGGCGCCGTAGTCGTTACAGAAAACCATGGCCTGTTTTCTCCTCCAGGAGATAAATTGGTTCTCGTGCTCTTATTGCCAGAGAAGTGTGAGATGGTGTTAGGCATCTGTGATTTGTTCTTCCAAAATGTTGAAATCCAGAGCTTAGTAATTGAGGCGTCGTCTGGCGCAGGCACTTTAGGGACGCTTCCTGAGAGATGTGGCAGCTTGGTGCTGAGGAGGCAGCCGCCATAGGCCAGATGCTGGTGCCTCGACCCTCCCTGAGAACATAGGCCGGGTCCCCGAGGGCCCCCGAGATGGCCACAGCCATGGAGCTGGGGAGGGAGCAGGAGCTCAGCACCCAGAGCCCCAGGTTGGCTGCCTGCTCTTTGCCCCTCAGTTTCCTCATCTGTAAAATAGAAAGGATGACCCTGCTGATGGTGTGACCTTGGCAAGCATGCATCTCCCTGTGCTCCAGGTGTCCCATCTGAAGGTCATCCTGGTCCCTGCCTTGGAGGGCGTAGTACACAATAAACAAGTCGATGCCTGTTCAGGGCCCAGCCCAGCGCCTGCCACACAGCAATTGCTCAGCGGATCTTTTTCAAATCACTATTATTTCTATCACAGACACCATCACCGTCATTGGGAGAGATGGAATTCAAACCCAGGCGCTCCGTTGCCAGGGCACCAGCTGGTTGGGGGACAGTCCTGAGGGTGATCCTCGGCCTCTCTCCCGCTGATGCCCTGGGCAAACCTCTGGACCCCTCTGAGCCCATTCGTTCATCTGTGGAACAGTAGTTTCCACTTGGCACAGGGGTTTGGAAGGTTCAGATTCATGTCAACAAACCGCCTGGAATGGAGGGGGTTCCAGTGGCCCTTCATAGCGAACACTACAGAGAAGCCCATCTGGGCAGTGTCCTCGCCAAGACAAAGGGACCCGGTCCTGGTTCATGTCCTTCTGCTCACCGAGGCACAATAGCAGGTGGCTGAAGCTTTCTCCCTTCCTGGTTCTAAAAACAATAACTAGCAAAAAATGAATGGCCATTGTAGCAGGGACTATGCTGCGAAGGGTATGCAGAATCCCAAGTGTCCTCATGGCACCCAGGGTGGCTCCTTATCCTCAGTGTACAGATCAGGCATGGGGGTGGGTGACTGGCCCAGTCCTCAAACCCGGGAGACAACAGTGCTAAGTCTGGCCTCCGGCTGTCAGATTCTGCCCAGCACACTCTGGCACATTCCAGGGCCCCATCCTAAACCCTAATCATCGACCCCACTCCAGCCCGCCTCTCCTGTGCCCAGTTTCTCAGGCCCGCGTCTGCACCAGGAGACCGCCCACTGCCTGTGGGCCTCACTTGCGTCTTCCCACCAGAGCTTCTGACCTGCGGAGTCAAATGTCCAGATGCTCATGGCGGGTCGCACAGAACATTTTGTCCTGTGTCTGAATTCGTGGGTTACACATTTGCTCAGGGCTGAGGCTGGGGAAGTGGGCTCAGGGTGCCATGTAAGTCCTTGCCGACCCCCTTCTGGAAGGGCTTTGTTCTGACCTGGGACACTGCAGGGCTTTTTCTGCTGTCTGTGTGGAATGTCCCCTGGGAAGGGGGACAGCAGGATTCTGCAGGCATCTCTGCCATTTGCCCCCTGCTGTCCCACTAATGGCATTTTTGTTTTGTTTTGTTTTTGTTTTCAGTTGAGAGGGAAAATGTGCAGAAGAGGACTTTTACTCGATGGATAAATCTACATCTGGAAAAGGTCAGTGGGCCCTGAGGGATTGTTCAGCCACAGATTCATCTAGAACAGAGTTTACAGTTTGGTGGAAGGGCGAGGAGGAGATGGTGGCTGTTCCCTGTGTCGTCATTCACTCATTTAAATATTCCTGAGGGCCTTCTTACTGCTGGTCCCACACTCGGTGTTGGGAACACAGAGATAAGACACAGTTTGGCCTCCTGGGATTATCAGTCTAGCTGGGGCGGGAGGTTGGATCCATAGAGCAAGTGGTGGAAGACATTTGATGTTGGAAAACCCCCGCACAATTCCACAGCCAAGAAGGCGTCACCATCACCCGCACCTCAAACTCTTAGGAGCATCCTGGCATCCACTGTGGGACACGGTAAGAGCCATCTGCAGGCATTGGGCTGATTTGTGCAAGAGCCCTGGACATCTCTTATCAAAGCCAGATTAGTGATATGACGTTCCCGTTGATGAGTGACATTGCCTGCCCCTATGATGTGCTTTACCCACACCAGTCATGCTCAGTACAGCACATCTGCAGGGGCTTCTTTGGTCCTCACAACAGCCCAGATTCTCTCCGTCTGGTTAGAAGGGGGAGACAGGCACCCAGACCTGGCACTGCACAGCTGCTGCTGGGTATTGGACTCAGCGGCCCTTCCCTACTTCCCTTCCATATATAAGTTCTTTGGCCGGTTCCTTTTGAGTTGCATTTTCTTTGTGGGCTGCACCTGCACACACCAGACCAAAGCCAGCTCCAGACCAAAGGAGGAGCTGTGGACATGGGAGGGGCGGGGAGGGAGACAGTCAGTCTGGATGCGAGGCTCAGGGGAGTCCGCGGAAGCCCAAACCCTCCTTAAGGTGTCTTGTGTTGGCTGGAGCTACAGGATGGGACGTGGTTTTTCTCTTTTCAGACAGCTGAGTTTATCAGGATTCATTTCACTAACTTCCCCTCTTCCGACTTCCTTTCTTTGGTGCTTAGGACCAGCCAGAGTCTCAATTCTGTTGGAAGCTGGTGGCACCTCGCTTTAGGGGATCCAGTGTGTCTCTTTTCTCCTCTCTTTTTAAAAATGTACTAGAGCAGCTGCTCTCTGCACTTTGAGGAGGTAATTGAAATGATTAGAAAGCACAGAAAGTCAGTGTGGATCTTACGAATTGGAATTCTTGATCGAAATTCTGATTCACACAGTTTGCCTTTAGGCTAGAATGTCTCCCAAGCATGCACATGACCACTGGACCTCTGTTCCCCTGTGCACACCAGGCGACACAGGGCTGTGACCTAGCCCACAAGCACCCTGAGCTCTCTGGATGAAAAGCTACCTAATCAGGCAGGAAGCATTAGAAATCATTTGCCATTTGCCTGGATTCTTGGTGCGTTGTCGACATAGCTCATAAAGTGAGGTGCTATTTTTTTTGAAAAGCAGAAAAAATGGTCCCCAATCCTGAGTTCATTGAACTCTCAAGGCAATGTAGGACATGCATCAAGGTGGCTGGAGACTCCTACTGTGGGACCAAGTAGAGCTGGGGAGGATTTCTTTTATTCTTTTTAAAAATTATTTGTAAATAAATAAATAAGAAAAGAACAGAGCTGGCAACAACCCTGCACTCACTCGCCACCTAAGTGAACCTCTGTCGGCAGTGATCATTTCAAGGATTCTCTCCTCTGCCAACTTCCTGCCCCTTTTCTTGGGGCAGGTGGCTAGCGGCTGCTCTGTAGATAAATCAGATAGCACCTGAACCTGGAGCATAATAACCAGGGTAAAATTAACAACCATGTTTCCAACCCTGAGACTTTCAAGAACAGCCTTTTCATGGAAGGGAAAGCCAGGGACTCCTTGGTGAATTGGGCTTAACTGCAATTTGAAGGCTGTCAGGGATATTTACTGAGTCTCTGGCTTCTGGAAAAATTCCCTAATTTACCAAAGGAGTTAGATCATGCACAAAAGCCCTGGGGGTGCTGTGGACTCGGCCATACCAATCTCCTGAAGCCTGGGGAATGTTCGGGCCGAGAGTGTTTTCACTGGAGCGGTTTCAATGTCTCCCCCTGCCACCCCGCAGGATGGACCCCGGCCAAGGCCCTGTTTGATGTCGTGGTGGAGGCACTTACAGGAACTGCCAATGGAAATTATGCTTTAGGTTTAACTCCAGTCAGGCCCAGCCACGGTCAGGGCTGGTAACTGGAAATTTTGTTAGTCCATTTATCAGGGGGTTTTGGTTTGGGTGTCTTTTTTTCTGCCTCATGTTAGCAGGCATCACATTTCTGTGAGAGCCCCAGTGCTCAGTGTGGAATGTGCCCAAGGAGCTGGGGGAGTTTGCAAAGAAAATAATTTGCCTTTTAGTTCAAAGTCGCTGTTGCCCTTGAAGCAGAATCTTTTTTTGTGTACCTGTGAGTGGAATCGCCCTGTGTTTTGACTAACTAGGGGTACAGGGACTCATATAAAAGGTAAGGAAATGCTGCTTTCCCTAATAAAAAATAAAACACGGTCCCTCCAAGGCTGTGACGGAAAGGAAGGAGGCTTTCCCAGAAGAGAAGGGTGACTGGCCGCAGTTCCACTGTGCTGCCAAGGTTTTTCTCACCTCGGGGTCTCTGGTCAGCTGGGGCTGTTATTGCCCAAGGGGCACTGCATCCCATTACTCCTGCCTCCTGTGAAAACTCAGCCTTTCCTCTGTCCCCAGGAGCAGAGTACCCAGGCTAACTTCTCTCACCTGGCCAAAGTCCCAAACCAAAAGGAAAGAGTGAATTCATCCTGAGTAAGAGCCCCTGGAGAATGCAGGTTTCCTGACCCTGCTCTGTGAGGTTGTCATAATAAGTCCCCACCGTGGGGTAGAGCTCTTAAAAATCAAAGGGAGATTAATCCAAGAAAGAAACCAGGAGTGGTAGACACCAAAGGAGGGGGATGTGCTGAAGAGGGATATCGGCCATATTATGTTGTTCATCGTGTGCATGTGTAAATACGTAACAACACATCCCATCAACACGTACAACTATAATTCTCCAATAAAAAATGTGGGGAAAAAGTCCCCACCTTGCCACATCAGAGGAGTTATTACCAAGTTCACTTAGTTGATAGAACCTCAGGTGGTGCACGTATGGAGAAAGGAGCATCTGAAGTTTGGGGGCATCTGATACCCAGCCTGAGGCTGGAGTGCAGCTGACCCTGAGCACCATCACAGTGCAGATCTGGGGTACATTTGTGTCCCACCAGCGTGGCCTGTTGCAGGGAGCAGGGCTTTACCAAAGGGCTGCTTAACCAAACGCTGGAACAGGCACCCAGGCTTTTTGAGCCTCAGTTTCCCCAAACCTGAAGGCTATCCGATCAGGATGTGACATTTCTGTAAGCAGAAACGTGGATGTGATCTTACCTTGGGGTCTGAGGTCTCCCTCCAGTTCACAGGGTCCCCAGGATCACTTACTGAGTCAGCCTCCTGTCGCCGAATCTCTTGCACAGCTTTCCCACCAGGTGGCCGTGCATGGGCTGCCCAGGAGTCACCTCCAGGGGACAGACCTCCTACTCCCTTGGATGGGCTTTCTGTCTAGAGACAGATCCGGATGTCTGGAAGTCCTCTCTTGAATTGAAACCTGCATCTCTGACATGGTTTTGTGGATTACGCGGGGCACTGATCTGTGGCTTTCTTTCCCTATGCTCCACAGTGTGACCCACCTCTAGAAGTTACAGACCTATTCGTTGATATACAAGATGGCAAAATCCTAATGGCTTTGTTAGAAGTCCTGTCTGGGCGAAACCTGGTACGTATGCTACAGAAGGACCCTGAGGAAGGGCAAGGGCAAGCACTGCTGAAAGGCTCTGTTCAGTGGACAGGTGTTGGCTTTCGTCACCCTGAGGAAGCACCTGTGATCTTCAGCTTAGAGGAGGAAGGTTTAGTTGGCCCATGTTTCAGGCCAAGGTCACTTGGCCCTGTTGCTTGGGCCTGAGGCGAGGCGGAAGGTCATGGTGGGAGTGGACAGCAGTGGAGACGCTCACCTAGGGCTGCAGGAGGCAGAGAGAGAGGGGAAGGGGCTGAGGTTCCAGGGTCACCTTATAGACACACCCCCTGCTCCACTTTTTAAAGTTTGCACCACTTTCCAGGAGCCCCACAGGCTAACAACCAAGCCTTTAGCCTTTGGGGGGCATTTAAGCTAAAATTGGGGGTAAAAGTTGCAACTGGGAAATTAAAATTGAGCTAACCAGTTATTAGCCAGAGTAATAGCTAAGAATCAGAAAAACTAAAGGATGTTCACCAACCAAATTCTATTATCTGAGGCTAGCACTAGACTTGCTGGCTTCTAGGACATTCTTTCAAATACCACTGAACTTGAAGGATGCCCGCTGATGTTGGCACTCATTCCTCTCCATGGTACGTGTCTGCTTCATGCCAATTGGTCCTTTTTCTCCTCTGCCTGGAGCGGGGCTCTTGGCATTGACTCTGCTGACATTTCAGGCAGATAGTTCTTGTGTACTGCAGGATGTCGAGCGTCTAACCACTAAGTGCCACTAGTGGTACAGTGACCAAAAACATCCCAGATATTGCCAAATGTTCCCTGAGGGGACAAATCAAACCAGTCCAAAGCATCAGTAGTGTCAAGGCTGCTCTAGATTCAAGTGTTTGAATTGGCCTTGGTGACCTGTCATGCCTACGTGCAGGGGAAGAGAAGGGGTCACAGCAGCACCACACCATAGTCCAGCCAGCAAGGACCTCTGCAGTCTGCCCTTGGCTGTTCTATCAGAGCCCCTGCTTCTGTTCTCAGGTCCAGTGTGGCAGGGCTCTCACCCTGAGCCCTCTCGCCTTTGCCTTCCCAATAGCAGAGGAGGAGATGCCTGTCAGTGGCACTCGGAGGGGGCCGTGCAGGAGCAGGCAAGGCATTCTAGCGTATGGTGAACCCATTGCCACAGAAATAGGACTTGGCTTCCTATTTCCTAGGGTCTTGGATGAGCCAGAGACTTGGTGCCCAAAAGGCTGCCTGAGAAACTGTGCTCTGGTCCCTCGTTCTGGGCTCCCAGTGACAGAGGCTCCCTGCTTGGTTGTCAGAGCACTGGGCAGCAGCCTCCATGGCCTTCGTGGGGTCTCTGTTGGGAGTCGTGCTCCTGGAGCACAGCCAAGAGCAGGCCTCCACCTCCCCATTAGCTTGGCCTTGAAGTGGCACACACCCCTTCCCAGGAGCCCACAGGAGCTTCTTCGCAGGGGGGTTTACTCTAGGGGCATGGTCAGACTTTTAGCTTGTGCAGGCCTCTCTTTCTTTCTACCTGAGGTAACAGCCCACCAAGCTCTTGGCCCAAACCAGAAACATCTGCTGCCACCAGGGAGGGCTTGGGCTGGATGATTTAGCAGCTGAGTGGCGATGTGGGACAGACAGCGAGTGCTCATTGTCCCAGCCAGAGCATCAGTGCAGAGAGGAGAGCACGTTGCTGCCGGTCCCTGGAGGAGGGGCGATTCCAACAAGTCAGGAACTGGGTCAAAGAGAGAAATTGGACAGATGTGTCCCTTGGCGACTTACTTGGGTTCCCCCCATTCACCAACTCCAGTGGATTAAGTCCCAGGTTCCGTACAAGGCCAACTGTTGAGGGCCCCTGATGTTACATCTGCATACCCCAAGATGCATGTGTGTGGGTTTGGATGCCGTGCAGGTGGGGTTTTAGCCACAAGCCCCCAACTTTCTCCAGAAATTCATATGAAAAGGGTAAAGAAAAAGAAAAGCACCACCTCCCACCCCCTGCCACCCCGGGCCTTCCGAGGTGCCTGGGTAGGTTAACTGGCTCCTCTCCTTCTGTTTTACAGCTGCATGAATACAAATCCTCATCGCATCGTATTTTTCGGCTGAACAACATAGCGAAAGCCCTTAAGTTTCTGGAAGATAGCAATGTAAGTGTTCGGAGCACATCTCGTGAGCTTGTCCTGTGACCAGAAGGACTCACAGAAGTCCTGTGCTGCTCACGAAATGTGCACAGGGCATCCAGCTAGCATGGCCAAAGTCAAGTGAGCTCAAATGAATGGAGATCAGATCGTCTATCTGATGGGGGGACGGCCCGACCCCACCCACCAGCATCAGAACTCAATGCACAGCCACCCGGGGGGGCAGAGCTGTTGTCAGCTCTCAGATCTTTGGAATTTGGTTGATCTTTTCATTTCTAAGAGTGCAGTGAGCATACAAAACTTTCTCTTGGAACTTAGGATATGACAGAAATGAAGGAGGAAAGGGGGCTAAGGGTTCCAGGGGGACATCCCAGCATTCTCTCCTCTTCGATGGGACTTTCTAGGCTTAGTGCATTTTTTCTGTGTTTGGATTTCTGCTCCATGTCCCTTGCGATGGGCAAGAGTGGCCCAAGAGGGATGAAATTCCAAAGCTCTCATTTCATTAGATTTCGCAATTAATCTAGGCTTAAAAAAAGTCTTCCACCTGCCCAAAGGGGCAGCACATGCAGTCAAACTTCATCCTGAATTCTGGTTCATCCGGGGTCCTTGTGGTAAGTAACTGAGGCCAATGGTGGCTGATCTCAGCAGAAAAGGAGTTTGTTAAAAGGATGCCAAGTAGCTCGTGGAATGAACTGAAAGCTGGGAGGATCGGGGATGGAGCCCAGGGATGCCAGGTGCCAGGATCACTGCAGAGCCCATGTGGAGGATCGGTGAGGGCTGACCCCACGTCCTTGCCCTCTGCCTGTCGGTGGCCCCACACGGCCTGGGAAAGGAACCCACCATGGTGCTGGCCACCAGCGTCATGTGACCTGTGAGGTGTGGTGTGGCTGCCCAGCCTGCATCTTAACCCACAGCCCAGGCACACTTTTACCTTCTGAGGAGGAAGTGGTCTCTGCCTCCCATGGCCACACAGTGAGGAAAGTCCCAGACCCCAGGGGAAGGTGATTCAGGTGCCAAAAAGCACAGAGGAGTATAGCAGCACTGTTCATTGTAGACAAAAAATGGAAACAGCTCAAAAGTCCACCAACAAGTAGTCTCTCCATCATGTGGAATATTATACAGCCATAAAAAAGAGAGAGACGCTGGTGCATGCTGCAGCATAGGCACCTGCTCAGTGAAAGAAGGCAGACACAAGAAATGCTTCGTGTGTGATTCTGTTCATGTGAAATGCATGGGTGGGGAAACTTCTAGTGATAAAAGTACAGTCATGGTCCACTAAAGGCTCCATGCAGACCCTGGGTTAACAGCCTAGATGTGGCAGCCCAGGGGGGAGAAGTAGCCCCAACCATTTGCTTTCAGTCTGGAAAACCCAGCTGAGTTAGGAAGAAGAGGTGGAAACCGTACCCGAAGCTCTTGACTGAAGTCTGGCTATTACGTTGCCCATTTGCCAAAAATGAAAAATGTCCAGGCAACCAAAACCTTTGGGCTGCTTCTCTGGGGCCTGAGATCACCAGCTGTCACCACCTTCTCTTGGCCCCTGGACAGTGTTTTAGTCTCCAAATGGCCTTCCCAAGGGCCACCTGCTCCTCGCTCAGCCTCCCCCCCTCAGGTAGGACACCATCATGTTCACGGCATCTCCGTCTCTCTCTCTTCCTCTGGAACCCCAGCTCAGAGGGCCAGGGCCATCACTTGTCATTGGGCCTTCCGCCAGGCAGGAGTAAGGACGAGGGGGACAGGCTGTCTGATTGCTTTGATC
The DNA here is from genome assembly GCA_004024805.1 of Geosciurus inauris. Lineage (NCBI taxonomy): Eukaryota > Metazoa > Chordata > Mammalia > Rodentia > Sciuridae > Geosciurus > Geosciurus inauris. The sequence continues at coordinate 28,662 of PVHX01002835.1, forward strand.
CCCTGGACTGGAACGTGTTCTGTAAACCACAAAAACAGGGAGCTGCCAGGAGCCGGGATTTAGGAAAGGTCAGGCAAGGCTGGCTAGTGATCGGTCCTGTTGACGCGTGCTGGTGATGGATGTGGACACAATGCGGGACCCGCATTTGATTGGCTGTGTTGTTCACAATGTTGACAACTTCCTTCCTGGCCTCCCGCCTGCCAGTGATGAGCCTGTGTTGTCTGAATTACATTCTTGGCATCAGCCTGCAAAACAGACGTCAGCCAGGGAACTCAGAAGTCTCCCTCGATTAGGTGAGCCAGGCCTCGCGGTGGGTGGTGTCAGGAGCCCCTGGCAAAGCCACAGGATCAGAGACCCATGTCAGATGATTGGAAGACCCGTGATGGAAAGGGAGAGAGGGAAGAAGTGGAGAAAGAAAAGATCTGTGTAAACAGTTCTCTTCGTTTTTCCTTTCCCAAGTGTCCCAGGCAGAACTTTGTGGTGGGGATTGCAGGGTTTATCTTGACTTACCTTATTTCTCCTCTCTTCCCCCTGAAGGATGTTTTATACATTTTTACAGGGCTGTTCAGCAAGGAGAAGGAAATGTGGCAGACCCGGGTGGCCTGGCAAACCCTCCTTGCTCTCTGGCCCTTCCCAGAAAGGATGCAGAGCAGATTGTCAGTGTGGGGGGTAGTTTGCATTTCTAACAAGTTCCCAGGTGATGGTGCTGTCCATCCAGGGGCCACACTTGGCCTTAGGGATTTACCAAGAGCATCATTCAATAAAGTAGGTAATTCCTTAGGGATTTCTGTAGTGGAAACATTGTAACCAGTGGAAACATTGTAACCAATCAATAGGATGTTCTCCAGTGCTACAGAATCTCTGGGTATCAATCTTATCCCAGCTGTTTCTAATCAGCAGTGGATTTACCCTTCCCCACCCCACCCCCAGGGTCTGTGATTGCTGGTGTCCATGCTCTGTATTTGTCCAAGGGCGCACCAGTCCAGAGACACAGTGGCCTTAGTGCAGCTTACAAGCAGATCTCCTAGGCACCTGCCATCTCTCATTGGAAAAGAATGACGGAAACCTTGCAAGTTGTGTGGCCCTGGGCACATCATATTTAACCTCTCTGAAATGTCCTCCTGAACTATAGGGTTAGTAGAAGGACCTGCCTTCTAGGGTCGCCGTGAGCGTAGACAGAGTTGATGCTTGTAAGGGTTAGGATGGTGTCTCACGTGGAAAGCACTGTGTATGTGTTCATTAAATATGCTTCTGCATTCTGTGTCCCTGAGAGGTGGTCTTGGCCAGTACCAAATGGCACAGGGTGAGCAAGAGAAACAGGCTTATGAGGGCAACAGCAAATAGCATAGATTATCTTCCTCGGAACCCCTGTAAGCTGACAAACTGCTTCCCTCCAGGTTAAGCTGGTTAGCATCGATGCGGCAGAAATAGCAGACGGCAACCCCTCTTTGGTACTTGGGCTGATATGGAACATAATCCTCTTCTTCCAGGTAAAATAATGTCTTTTCTGTAACACACTGTAAGGATCTTGAGTCCACTCAGCACCAGCAGAACAGCGTGGGTTCAGCCCAGGGGAGACAGTGAGGCTTGATTGCTACAGACTTTGACTTTTCTGTTCACTGAAAAAGAACTAGAAGTAGAAAACTATGGTTCATTGCTTAATGACCCTTGTTAGGAGTAAAAATGATCCACGTGTGTAAGATTTCCTGGAGCTTTTGGCATAAGGCTTACTTTCCAGAGACACAAGCACAAACAAAATTTGGAGACCTGGATTCAGTTCCCTGGGAGTCTTGAACTTAAAAAAGGAAAGAAAGAAAAAGTCTCTGTCTCTCAGAGCCTCAATGTCCACATCTGTGAAATGGGAGCCGAGGTCCTAAGATGTGGTGAGCGGCCAGAAAAGCCACGTTCAAGGTCTTTTCATCCACTGTCCCGTGTTTTATCCAGGAGTCAGTTACTGAAGCCTGTAGTACAGTAACCCAGGAGGTGCTAAAGCATTCAGAAATGGTGAAAAGTCAAGGCTTTAACTCTGACCAGAGTCTCATTCCTTCATTTGGTACATGTCTATGGAGTTTCTCCAGCATGCCAGCTGCTGGACATACAAGGCCTTGTCCTCTTGACGCTCTGGGATCCCAGGCAGGTCACTCCCATGCTATGGGATTCTGGGGGGGGTGTGCTGGTGATGTAAGAGCCCCAAGCAGGGGCAATGACCTCAGCTCAGGGAGGGAAGTGAGGCAAACTCTCTGGAGGAAGGGACCAGAGTTGGGTTTTGAAAGGTTAACAGGAGTATCCACGATCAGTGCTTCTCAAATTCACTCTGCATGTGAATCACCTGGGACTTGGGTGAAATGCAGGTTCAGATTCCATAGATAGGTCGGGGCCGAGGTTTGGGGTTCTGCATTTCTCCTAAGTGCATGTGATTGGAAGAAAGGGACATCCAGGCAGCAGAACTAGGTTGAGCAGGGACAGGCCTTGAAATGCCTCCTGGGAGTGACAGTGATAAGAAGAAGGGGGTATATGGGGTCAGGTCAGGAAGACCATGTATGCTGAGGCTAGCCAGAGCTGTGTAGGCTGCCGGAGGAGCCGATCTGTTCCTTGGAGGGTGACTGTGCCCTGCAAGCCTGTGAAGGCAATGAGCCTGCACCAAACAGGTTCCTCTGTTCAGAGAACCAGCTGTGTGTGAGCTGCTCCCTTCAGCCAGATCCAAGAGCTGCAGGTCAGACAGTGGGCTGCTCGCTGGCAGCATTTGTCCCTGGTATCTGAAATGTCTTTTCTTTTCTAGATTAAGGAGCTCACGGGCAACCTCAACAGAAACTCTCCATCTTCCAGTCTGTCGCCTGGCTCGGGGGGCACAGATTCCGACTCCTCCTACCCACCCACACCCACCACAGAGAGGAATGTGGCGATATCAGTGAAAGACCAGAGGAAGGCCATCAAGACCCTGTTGGCATGGGTGCAGAGGAAAACGAGGAAGTAAGCCGAGGGCCCCTCTGCCCACCGTATAGTTAATGAGGGGTTTTCAGGCCGAGGGAGGAGGGTCCCCTTCCCTACAGGAGCGAAGGGGAATGGAGTTCCCATCTATTAAGATGCCAGTCCTGCCCATGCAGATGGTTCCTGTGGACGATCAGAGCAGGTAACACTGTGCTCCATAGTGTTTGCACACAAGAATTGATGAGAGGATCTGCATGGAGCCCAGAGGGGCTCTGGCCACGCTAGCTCCCCAAATGGGCTCATCTCTTGGATTCTGGAAATATGTTCATACTTATTATTAAGCCTCAGAGTGTCTTTCAGAGTCTGAGTCTACTTTATAAAAGTAATAATACAGGAAGTAACATAATCAAGGTCAGGTTTGGCCTTCTCAAAACTGAGATAGGTAGCCGGGCATGGTGGCACACGCCTGTAATCCCAGCACTTAGGGAGGCTGAGCCAGGAGAATCGCGAGTTCAAAGCCAGCCTCAGCAATGGCAAGGCGCTAAGCAACTCAGTGAGACCCTGTCTCTACATAAAACACAAAATAGGGCTGGGGGTGTGGCTTAGTGGTCAAGTACCCCTGAGTTCAATCTCCAGTACCAAAAACAAAAAACAAAAAACTGAGATAGGTGAACTGGAGCAAAGTTCCAACCCCTAGCGTACCCCCCGGCCAGTGGCCAAGAGAATTGGTGCCTGGCAGGATTCCCTCCCTTGTCCCTCACTTTTTAAATTGTTGTTTTATTCAGAGTAATAATGATAGTAGTGGCCACCTCATGAGTGGCTTCCACGTACTACCTGCCATGTACATTAGATTGACCACAGGACGGGGGTCTACACCTGGGGCCACCTGCAGCCACTGCCCTCCTGTCCTGATCTGCTCACTCACTTGCAGTATGATGCTGCCGCCATCTTCCTGCAGGTATGGCGTGGCGGTGCAGGACTTTGCGGGCAGCTGGAGGAGCGGGCTGGCTTTCCTGGCTGTAATCAAGGCCATTGACCCCAGCCTGGTGGACATGAAGCAGGCCCTGGAAGACTCCGCACGGGAGAACCTGGAGAAGGCCTTCAGCGTTGCGCACGAGGCCCTGCACATCCCCAGGCTCCTGGAACCAGAAGGTAGCACGACGCTCACTCTCCCGTGATTCCTTTTCAATGATTCTTATTACAAACGTACCCCCGTGCTGTTCTAGGTAGAAAATTTGAGAAATTCAAAAAACAAATCTAATGAAGAAAATTTTCTATTACCTATATTTCAGTATTTTTCTATGCATCCATTTATAATATTGCTACATGATTGGTATGGTTTGGTGTGTGTGTAATTTTGACTCTGACTTTTTTAGCTGACATGGCATGCACCTTACGTATTGTTGTGATATCCTTGGTGTTTATTTTTATTGGTGCCTGCGAGTCCATCCAGTAGGCGTGCTAAAATTTACTTAGCTCGTCCCTGCCAGCGGCCATCGAGGTTGCTTTGGAAATGATCCCTTTTGCCCAGAGTACTGCAGTGGGCAGCTTACAGCAGAAACCTCAGCAGACAGATCAGATTGTCCCCTCAAGGGCAGGTCCCAGCAGCAGAGTGGCAGAGCGAAAGGGTATGTACCATATGAAAGGGCTCAGCTGTCTTTTGTCACGTGGCTTTCCAGGGGTTTGACTGATTAGGGACTCGCTGTGGCAGTGAGTGTCACCAGACTTGTTGGTGGAGCCAGCAGTGAGCCATCTGCTTGCAGTGGGAGGGACTGAGCCACAGGAGAGGATGGACGGAATTTTCAGATTAAGAAGCCCTGGCTTTCCATCCTCGTTCCTCCATTCACCAGTCAGCCGTAAGGTTTCAGTCAAATGATTCACCCTCTCTGAGCCCAAATTTCCTTACTTGGAAAAAGAAAAAGCCATTGATGATCTGTGGGCTTCCCCATCGAGGGCCCTGCGGTGCTGTGGGGAAACGGTGTCCTGCTAACTCCGTGTTTCTCTCGACAGACATCATGGTTGACACGCCGGACGAGCAGTCTATTGTGACTTACGTGGCACAGTTTCTAGAACGTTTTCCGGAGCTGGAAGCTGTATGTTTGTTTTCCTTGCCTTCATTTCAAAAACTGTACATTTTCACTGGCTGCCGTCAGGCACAGTGGAGACTTGGACTGTCATTCTCTGTGGTTAACAGTAATAGTCACAGGTTGACAGTTCTTGCCTTGCCGCGTTTTAACTTCTAGATGATATATAGCATGGAGTAAGCGTAAAAGTGGGGGAGGAAGCTGGTCACATCTTTGCTAAACCTTTTCCCATTGCAAACTTTATTAAGATTCGATTTACTTACGCTGCAGATCAACCACTTGATTCTTCACCTGTCAGGTGGATCATCTTAGTAATCTACCACCTTTTATCAGCGTCAAAGAAGATATTCATCATTCAGAGGCATACTTTATATCTTCAGAAGCTCAGAGTATACTTGGGGATAGATTTGTTTGGAGCAGAATCACTTTGCAGAAGTAGTAGTTACATTGAACACTCCTCCCCCACCACGCACAGCCCTGAGATGATAACGTTAACAGAAAGAATGACAGTGGCAATAGCAACAGCCTTGTGTGAATTCATTCATCATTTACTGGATGTCTAGTGCTGGCTCAGGGGATTCAGCAAAAAGTTGGACCAGGCTGAGGATGCAGTTCCATAGTAGAGTGCTCGCCCAGCATGCACCAAGCCCTGGGTTCCACCCCCGATAGACACATACATACATATGTCATACATGCACACACGCATATCATTGGACAGATGAGGTCCCTGACCTTGTGTAGCTTTGTTCTAATAGGGAAGACTGTTAACAAGTCAACAAACACATTATTTCAAGCAGTTCTAAATACTAGACAGAAAAAAAAAAATACATGCACAGTTAAAGAATGCTTATAGGGAAGGGGAAAATCTCTCTTTTCCCTGGAGACTGATTACATAACTGTGCCCCTGTGTTTCCAGGCCATTCCTACAATCCAGCCTGGTTTAGTATTGTTAGCCTCTTTTTACAGATGAGACTATGGTCCTCAGAGAGGGTTAAAGGCCTCCCCAAGGTCACACAGCTGTCAACTACAGAGCTAGGGTTTGACCCCAGGTCTGTGTGGATCCAATGTTGAGTCTGTTAAATCTCTCACCACATGCAGCTGAGGCTGGCACCCCATTTCCCACTGAGAAGCCTCCCTGGGTGCTGTGGCTGTCCTGTCTGTCCTAGCATCCTGGGATGCTTCCCAGGGAACTTTGGAAGCAGGGATTCCTGGGCAGGAATGCCAGTTGTGCCGTTTGGAGCTGTGTGACCTCAAAATGGTTATGCAGCTTCCCTGACATCTATGTCAGGTGCCAACTGTAAGGTGGAGGTATTTCCCACCTCTCCGGGCTGTGTAAAGAATAACTGAACATGTCCCCAGCCTTGGGCTTGGCAAGAGTGAGTGTGCAGCATATAGTGATGATAATGATTTTGTGATCAGTTTTCCTGGTCCTTTATTAAATCCCAAGTGCTAGGCCTCAGGGCCTTCATTAACCCTGAGCTCTCAATCAGGGGCAGAATTTGAAATGAACTAAAACCTGGTAGTATCGTTAGGCATCGAGTCCACAGTCAGGATTCAGCACAGCTGACCCTTGGGTCTCCTCAGTGCTGGTGTCAGAGATGCAGCTGGGAATAGAGAAGTTAAAGAGCAATTCCTGGGGAAAGTCGTCTTGGGTCACAGAGTGATCATTCACACCCCCAATGGACACAGATGAGAACTCTGGGCTCACCAGATACTCCTGAGCTGGGCCTTAATGAGGCCGCCGAGCTAGTCGTTTCTTGAACATTCGCCCAGTACTGGCCACAGACAGATGCTGTGCCTCTCTCCATGGCCCCACATACGGTTTCTTTTGTTGAATGTACCATACGGACCTGAAAAGATGTGTCTTATACAGTTAAAGAATTGGCATTCTTTAATATGCTGTTCTAACATTCCATATACAGACTGATTCTTTTTTTTTTTAATATTTATTTTTTAGTTGTAGGTGGACAGAACATCTTTATTTTATTTTTTTATGTGGTGCTGAGGATCGAACCCAGCGCCTCCTGCGTGCTAGGCGAGCACGCTACCACTGCGCCATATCCCCAGCCCCCAGACTGATTCTTTTTTATGAATTTCTGTCGGTTAGTACAGGAAAGAAGTGTTTGGCAGTCACCAACTAGGACTGCAGATTTGCTTGTCTCCTCTCAGTTTGGTCAGGTTTTGCTTTCTGTGTGTGGGTGCGGTGATACCTGGTGCATAGACGTTTAGGACCGTTATATCTTCCTAATCACTTGACCATTTTCTGTTTATGACATTTCTCTCTGTCTTCAGATATACTTTGATACAGATGTAGTCATCACTTTCTTATGACTAGTGTTTACATGATGCATATTTTTCCATCTTTTTCCTTTCATGGGTGTGTGCACTTGTATTTAAAGTATGTTTCATGTAAATAGCATACAGTGAAGTCTTATTTCTTATCCATTCCGACAAGCACCTTCATTTAATCATCTGTGCATTTGCTGTCCTTTTACGTGGGTTTAATTTACCATCCGGATTACCATTTTCCATTGATCTCCTCTGTTCTGTTTCTTTGTTCTTCCTAACTACTCTTTATTATTATTGTTTTACTCAAGCATTTTTGGTGTCCATTTTCTCTTCGCTATAGGCTTGGTAGCCACATCTTTTTGTAGTTACTCTAAGGATTGTAATGCTCATCGTTTAACCTACCTTAAATTATTATCACACCACTTCAGATTCAGTGCATATCTTATATGTTTCTAAATGCAACACTGTAACTCCCTTTCTTTGTCCTTCAATCTTTCTTTACTTATTTGTCCATCTTAGTTCACAATACTCTATTATTCTTGCTTTGAAGTCTACTGACTTTTAAAGAAAATGTTTAAATAGTCTTTTATATCACCATATGTTTACTCTTTCAGGTACTTTTTTCCTTGAGATCCAGGCTTCTATCTCTGATCATTTCCCTTCAGCCTGAAGAACTTCCTTTGTTTGTCTTAAACTATAGATTAAAGAGTTATTCCAGAGTCTTTTCTTTTGTGGGAGGTGGGAAGGTACCAGGGATTGAACTCAGGGGTACTAGACCACTGAGCCACATCCCCAGCCCTATTTTGTGTTTTATGTAGAGACAAGGTCTCACTGAGTTGCTTAGCACCTTGCCGTTGCTGAGGCTGGCTTTGAACTCATGATTCTCCTGTCTCAGCCTCCCAAAGTGCTGGGATTACAGGCGTGTGCCAAGGTGCCTGGCTCAGAGTCTTTTCTTTTGCTAATTCTAACAATGGGTCATTGGTGGCTCTACTTCTAGTGCCTGTTGCTTCTCTTGATTATAGGTTTTATTTTCATGCTTCTTTATTAATCAAAAAAAATTATACCAGATCTAATATATAAAAGAATAGTAGAGATTAAAGTAGATAACATTTGTTTCTTTATTAGTCGTTTCCTGTTGCTATAATAAAATCCCTGGGCCTGGGTAATATACAAAGGAAAGGGATTTAATTCATAGTTTTGGAGGCTCAAGGGCATGGTGCCAGCATCAGTTTGGCTCTAGGGAGGATAGCATCATGGGGGATAGCATCATGGTGGAAGTGTGTGCTAGAGGAAGGGACTACATCCTGAGACAGGAAGCCAGAGAGTGATCCAGGGGTCAGGTCTGCTCTTTTAGAACACTCACTTCCTTGGGAACAAAATGGGGTCTGATGAGAACATGAGGGCAGCACCCTTGCATCTCTGAAAGGTCCCAACACCTCTCACCTAGCCACACTGGCTACCACTCTTCTAACCTGGGAGCTCTTTGGGGGATAACTCACATCCAACCCATGGAAGAGAAGGCAGCCCTTCCCCAAACAAGCCCCTGGGACAAGCAGCTGAGCATTTTGACTGTACCAGGAAGTGGCAGGAGCTCTGTTACAGTTTTATTTCATTTCAGTTTCTGGTTCAAATTTTTTGAGGATGAGGTCAATGCCCTCTCTACCAGCGCATGGGAAGCCAAGTCTATAATACCTTCAAGATTCTCTCCTGTTCAGCCCTGCCCCTGACTGGCTCTTACACACTAGAAATCCCTGTATGGGACCAGCAGCATATGACAGGAAGTGATTTTGTGTTTTTAGCCCTTCCAGATTCAGTCTCTCTGACCAGCCCTCACAATTGGTCCAGTCTTACCCATCATGCCTTACCTCAGAGGGTTAGTCTTCCACAGTACATACCAGACTGGCCCGTGGTCCACAGGCATGATGTAGCTGAAAATCTCTGCTCACTTAAGAAGTGCTCAGCCTTCCCTGGAGATTAGCACATTGAGATTTCTTTGCATCTACAGCTTTAGTACTTTATATTTATTTTATTTTTTGTTTGTCTGGTATTGCCACACTTCAGTAGGAACAGGAAGTCTTGTGGTCATTTATATCTTAACCAGAACACTTTGTTTAAAGTGGCTGTGTGTGTGTGTATGTATGTGTGTGTGTGTGTGTTGAGAGGGGGATATAGATAGTACTTTGAGGTTAAATTTATTTCATGTTGTCCTATGATTCTTTGCAGGAAGATTTTATGGATCCAGATAAAGAAGGCCCCATCGAGTCCACCTTTGTCCGCATCAAAGAAACCCCTCCTGAGCAGGAAAGCAAAGTCCTCCTCCTGACTGAGAATGGGGAGCAGGCCTACACCGTCAACCACGAAACCAGCCAGCCGCCACCCACCAAGGTCTTTGTCTGTGACCAGCCGGAAAGCGCAAAGGGATTCTGCCTGGGTGGCGTGTCCAGCCGTGCACTGTCCGACAGCTCCACCAATTTCATGCACCAGATCATCGATCAAGTCCTCCAAGGGAGCCCAGGGAAGACGAGCAGCATCAGTGAGCCAGCTCCAGAATCTTCTATCTTATCCACCAGAAAGGACGGCCGGAGGTCCAACTCTTTGCCAATCAAGAAAACTGTCCACTTTGAGGCTGACACCTATAAAGACGCCTCCTGCAGCAATGACCCTTTCTACAGTCCCGACCTCAGCTTTGAAGAGAGTGTCAGCGCCACCCAGGAGCTGCCAAAGCAGGACGAACATGCATTGTTGGTTGAGGTTGCCGAGGAAAAGAAGCTAAAACAGGAAGCCTCACCCATCCTGGGAGCAGCCTCCAACAGGGTCCCCGGGGACTTGCCAGGGGCAGATGGTACTCTCAGTCACACGCAGTCCTCCCAGCATCCCTCCTCCTGCAACGGTGCTGTAGGGGTTCCCACCGGCCATAGCGAGGAAGGTCATTCTCTTCTACACCCTGGAGATAAAACCGTCTTGGCCGATGCCCTGGAGGTCAAGGTGAAGCTGCTGACCGTAGACGCAGTGGATAAGGAAGACTATTTTGAAGGCATCCCGTTAAAAGCTTCGAAATTTAACAGTGACCTTGTCGATTTTGCCTCTACCAGCCAAGCTTTCCCTGAGGTCCCTTTGCCACAGGAGAAGACACCAGCTGAGGAGGTGGCTTCTGACACTCCTGCTGAAAGGCTGGGCAAGAAGAGAAGCAAGTCTGTCCACACCGGGAGGGAGTCACCCGAGCCTGAGCCCCAAGTTAAGCGGGACAGGCATGAGCCTCCCGAGGGCTCTGAGCAGGAGGCACAAGGCTATTCTTTGGCCCTGGACGAGACACCTGTGGATAAAAAGCCAGAGGTCTATGAGAAGGCCAAGAGGAAGTCCCCCCGATGTCACAGGGAGGAAGAGAGAGAAGCCGATGGCCTCCCGGGGGTTGGCGTGGAACTGCCTTCTAACCCCCCAAGTGGCAGTGTCAGCCTGGAGACCCTCAGGAGCCACAGTGAAGAAGGTCTAGATTTCAAACCCTCTCCACCCCTCTCCAAGATATCTGTCATTCCCCACGACCTTTTCTACTACCCGCATTATGAGGTGCCCCTCGCCGCAGTTCTGGAAGCGTATGCGGAAGGCACAGAGGATTTGAAAAGTGAAGACGTGGATCTGGAGGAGCCGGAGGGCTACCCCCACGAGCTGGAGCCCAGGAACAGGGAGGCTGCCAGCGCTCAGAGCAGCTGCAGCCTCTCGGCACTGGCTGGGGTCCTCCCCAGTGCCAGCACCCATGCATCCCATGTCAATGAGAGTGCCACAGAGGTCACACCAGCCTCAGAACCCAAAGAGGACCACCAGCCAAGGGAGACCAAAGAGAGCGACCCTGTAGAGAGCCATCAGGTACTTGATCATGGGGTGGGGAGCCCTGGTCCCTGCACAGGGAAATTCTGTACTTCTCCCTCCATTAAATGGGTGAGGAGGTTCCTCTCATGGGCACCCCAGAGCAATAATCAAAGGGGCAGCACTTTTGTGAGTCTCAAGCAAGTGCTAGGTAGGCACCAGAGAGGGAATCCCTCCTGAAGTTTTGTACCCCAGTTCCCTTGCTGGCTTTATCCACCTAACCCCAATCCTGGCCCTGCTCACGGATCTGCTAAAAGGATCGTGCAAGGTCACTTGTGAGGGCCCAGCAGGGTAGGGGCAGTAATTGTTTTAAAAATAGTAACTGTAGCCAACCAGGAAGCGTGTGTTCGGGAACTGCAGTGCCCTTCTTCTGCGGCCACCTGGGGAGGACAGGGACAGCTGCCCCTGCCCCCAGCTGTGATTCAGAATGCCTGTGGCGTGCTCAGCACTAATCTGAGGTTGCAGTGGTCTGGAATGGGCTGTGTGGCTCTGAGCTCGAGCAGCTGGACACATACTTGTCCACCGCTGGTATCAAGAGGCTCAGGAGGGAGCAGGGGGCAGGTGCGTGGGGCCCTGGCCTCATGCCTCTGGAGAGTGGGCAGGGGCAGAGAATCAGGGGAAGGGAGGGTCCTCCTGCGGGTGCCTTGTGATAGGAACTCAGCACTGCATCCCAGGGAGTCCAGAGGGAGGATTGCAAGCCAGGCTGCCTGGGTCCCCAGGGGAAGTCCAAGGAGGGGCCCAGGCTTGGCGCTCACCCAGTGCACCCCTGTGGACTGCAGCGTCCAGCACGGCCAGAAAAAAAGGAGAATCCTGCCTGCACTGTTAGATACAGAAGTCACAGAGTCCCCTAAGGACGGGACTGTTAGAGAATGTGGCATCAGGCATGGGCCCAGGAGGGCTGGGAGGTGGAGCTGGGGGGAGGTTCTAGTGGAGGAGGGTCCCCTGGTGCTGAAAGCAGGGTGGGGACGTGCCAGCTAATCCAGTTGCCACCTGTGCCTCTGTCTCTCCCCAGGCTTTTACCTCTTCCTCCCAGTCTAGTCCCCCCAAAGCCCGCAGAAGGGTGCCCCCAAAACACCGTCTCATCTCATCACTCTCTATTCCTGTCCCCAGGATCCAGCCCAGACTCCTAGCATGACTTTCCAGATGCTTCCCTCTCCAGCCTGGCCTCCCACTCTTTTCCCTCCCAGACCCACCTTCCCGTCCAGCCTCTTGCAGGTTCCCAGACACACCACACTCTGGGATTGAGCTTGTCCCACCAGCCTTCCTCAGCTGTCACCCTGCAAAGCCCTGTGCAAAGGACACCTCCTCCTGGAGGCTTCCCAGCTCCTGCCCAGGCAGAGCTGTGGCTCCTGCACCTGTTCCTGGTCATGTTTCTGACCATTCTTTCCTTGAGCAGATGGTTTTCATGGGGTTTGTTCTTCTCTCCCAGGAGTAAGTGGGCATCTGTGTATTACTTTTGGGACCCTAGACACCAGCATGGTGACTTACAGGGCCTGCCTATGCAGGGGACAAAGGTGCATTGCGTGCTGTTTTGGGGCATAGGCAGGTGTCAGGTGGATGAAAGAGAGCTCGGGCTCAAGGAAGTCCCCGGTGGAGCCACCTTGCACTCTCTGGGAAGGGCTACAGGAAAAGGGGGTTTGAGGAGCCTTCGATGGGACTTAAATGGAAAGTTGGCCACACCTGGGGCTTGGTTTCATTCATTTCGCCCCGGGACAGTGGCAAGAGCGGAATTCTCAGGTGTAAAAGGCAAGCAAGGCCAGATGATGGCTGTTTGGGGCGAGGGGTGAGTGTGCCGTCTGTGGGACAGATGGAGAGGAGGGTTGGGTGGTCCCACAAGTGCCAGGGATGCCCCTACCCCCAGGGAGAGGAGCCCCACCTGCTCGCCTCTTCCCACCGCTGGAGGTGACTTCTCTGAAACCAGCCCTGCCCTGTAGGAGCCTAAAAAGCCAGAAGGGCCAGTGAAATCCGGCCTTCATGCCCCCGAGCTGGGGATGGGGGAACAATGGGGGTGATTTTTCATGTGTGGTAGGCCAAAAAGCACATTCAGAACAAAAGGTCAGGGCCAAGTTGGGGACAGGAAGAGAGCAGAATTGCATCTCTGTCCCCTGTTACTTAGAATGACTGACTAAAGAGCGACAGGATCCTCTCCCTGCCCTGTTTTCACTCCATTGAATTACAGCCTTTGAATTCCATGCGCAGCACAGGAGTTGGGGTGGGTTCTCTCCCAGGCAGACTGTGCTGGAGGGAGCTTACTGGGCACTGTGGCTGGGCCAGGATGGGACACTGCTAAGTGATGTCATCTGCTCCAGCAGGAAATCTAACTTGTTTTTGGGCTCTTGTGTCTTCTAGTCCCAAGAACCCCCGCACTCAAAGAACACAGCAAACCCATTAGAAGGAAAGGTCCTGGAAGAGTCAACCAGCAGCAAAAAGAAGGAGAAAAGGAAGCATGTGGACCACGAGGAGGGCTCATTGTTTATAGCACCTGGAACTGTTCGGTCCTCAGAGGACCTAGAAGAAGACACTGGCGACCACAAAGTCCCTTCCAGGTATTTTACTAAAGATCTTTTCACCCTAGAGATGGAGCCAGAGAGTCAGTCTGAACTCATTCCATTTGCAGCTTTGGATTTGGGAAGGTGCAGGGGGGGATTGGACAAGGGTGAAGCACAGAGCCTCACAAAGGCCTGGTTCTCTGCGCCTGGGCTCCCCAGCCTGCTCGCCACCAGAGCTGCTTGTCAGGAGCAGGACTAGCAGGGCACCATGCTTGCCCTCCCTCCTCACTCTGCTGTTTGGGTGGAAACAGCCATGGGCTTCAAATATCCCTGCCCAGTGGGTGCTGGTAGGAAAGTGATGGACTTGGAGGCTGCCAGCTGCCCTGGTCCCAGATAGCCATCGGGCCAGGTGGAGCCAGACTTCCTGCTGACTTTGAGCATGTGATTCTTGTCCTGGTCACATAGAAGCTAGACGTGAACATTAGTATTCTAGCTTCTCCCACCAATTTGGCTCAGAGGTGGTGGGGATGGTTGATTCTTCTTGGGGGAAGGAGGGAGTAGGAAGGATGATGAGCCTAGATGATCTTCAGGAAGCTCACAGCACACACCTGCCCCGTCACTGCAAGGGTGCTAGAGGAGCCAGAGTTGTCACAGGGAAAATGTGTCGCTGCTATCAGAAGACCTGTGTGTCTCCCGGTCATCTCTCAACCCAGTGGTCTCTGTTTCCCAAGCCCAGTGTGCACAGGCCCTCCACACAGCTGTCTTCATTCAATTTCATGTCACCATCTGAGGCATGTAGGTGGCCTTGTGCTTCACAATGGCACACAGGGAATGTCAAGGGCCTTGTCAACTTCCCAGGGCCTCCGGGCTTAGGCAATGGCAGAGGAAGAGCTGGGGGCCAGAGGAAGAGCTGCAGATGCCCAGGGCTCCAGGTCCACTCCGCTTGGCTTCTGGGCCTGGGATGCAGGGAAACAGGCAGCAGTGAAAGAAACAGCCGGCAGCACCAGGCCCCTCCGCAAACACTTGATGAATGGAAGGAGGTGGGAGGGGAGACGGGACTGTGGGCAAAGCGAACTTTTTGGATATGCACCGTGTCCATTGGTAGCACGTGTGAAGCCCAGGGAAGAGGAACCCAAGACAGACAGGGAGAGGAAGCTGTCGTTTCAGGGTCCGATCTCTCTGCCCAGGCAGAGTTCCTTCCCCCTTCCCCAGGCACAGTAATGGCAAAGCCCAGAGGCTTATGAAGCATGTCAGCCCAGGTGGAAGCCGAGTCCCATGTGTGAGTGAAGGAGCGAGCCCTCAGAACCCTCCACCTGCTGGCTGCAGGGTAGGAGATGCCACACCCTCTTGGACACCCAAGGACACTGACCTGCAGTGAGGTCAGCACCTGGCCCCGTGTTATTGAATGGGACCGTGTTGTGGGCGCCTGTCCTCCTGGTGCAGGGCGTCTTTCTGGCTGTCTCTCAGTCCTGTCTCCCCGTGGGGGTTCCCACTGGATGAGGCAGAAAGGCCCATTGTTTTGGAGCCTGCAGGAGCCCAGGTGATCTCTGTCTCTGTTCCATCCACACCTTCACCAGGCACCCTGGCCTTAGTTGAGTTTCTTTATGGATCGCCACTCCAGGCTCCTTTAACGACCTTCCCTCTGTCTGGAATGCTGGCTCCTGCCTGTTCCCCTGGCTTACTCCTTGGATCTCAGCTCCACCAACCTCTTCCTCCGAGCAGGCTTCTTGAGTTCCCCCGGCTGTTTTTGATCCCTCTCTGGATGTTCCTCTAGCCTTTGCTCTTGCTCTTCACTGTGCATAGAAGAACCATAATTTCTGTAGTCACCTGGGTATAAGGAGTGTATTTATCTTTCCCAACAAACCCCTTAAACAGAGATGGTATAGAGAGCTCAGCGCCAGCAGTTACTTAGCACAGTTGCTGGCTTGTAGTTGGCATTCATTAAAAGTTCTTTGGGTAGAAGATTAAGGAACAAAGCACTCGCTTGATGAATGTGCTCTCTTGGCTTCTCTTGGCTGCTGGAGGGCAGGGATAGTGGATTCTGAGCACCTAGCTTGGTTCCTGGTACACAGTAGGCTCTTGATAAATGTTTGCTTAAAGAATGAAGATCAGGATTCAAACCTGCTATACATAAATCTCAAAACACCTAAAAGGAAACTTGCTGCAGCAACCAGGGGGCAGGGGGGTGGGGTTCCCTCCTGATGGGGAGATGCCCTTTTATTGGAAAGCATCACAGACACACATGTAGGGAAGGGCACCTCTGCATCTCCAGGCCTGCAGTGTGGGGGTCAGCTCTGTTGCGAGGCACCACTGGGGTCTGGGCGCCAGGGTGGGTTTTGTCTTTGAAGGTACACTTCATTTCTGCGCTGTGAAGAAAAAAATTCCACCAGCCAGAAAAAAAGTACCAGTTTTTGGATAGAGGACAAGGACTGAGGTTCCCCTGAGCCTGACGCAGCCTGGCATGTAGTAGGCACTCAGTAACTGCTAGCTGGAAATGTACCCAGTGCAGAGCAAGGCAGAGTTTTCAGACAGCAGTAGGCAGAAACACCAGAGCTGCCGAGTGACCAATTACCTGGAAATAAACTCTTGAGATAAATGCCTTTTTCCCAGACCCCCAGGAGGTCACACAGGGGGCTTGAATTAAGGAAACTCTGTGCTGAGGTCCACAGCACCCAGCCAACACCTGGCAGCAAACCAGGGCCCAGCGCTCAGATCCCATGATCCCACCAGCACCATTAGCTCTGCTAGGGGCCAAGAAGAAAGCCGGGCCTCTCTTGCGTCAGCCCTGGGCAAGCCACCTGGGCTCCAAGGACAGAGGCCCATTCCCCACCAGCCTCAAAGTTTTGGTAGGCAAATTTGCCTGCCTGCACACTGAGTGAGGGGAAAGGGGCACACATAGGACCGGGCAGGAAGAGCAGCACCATGAGTAGGATAGAGTGCTGGAGGGTCCAGATCTCGGTGCAGGCCCGCGCCTAGCTAACTTGTAGAGGCCCCAGGCAAGTCCCAGGACTTCGAGGTGCTTGGACAAAGAGATGGCTTTTTGCCAGAAAGCCAAGATTGCTAAGAATAAGTGGCCTGCTTTCCAGAAAGCATCCTGACAGTGTCACTCTGTAGAACATGTGTCTCTGGGTCCGTCTTCCTGTGCGTAAGCACACAAACCCACCAAGTGGGCATGTTGGAAAAAAGTTCTCATTTCTGTCCCTGGGTCTGAAGTCACCACTTGCCTGAATGCATGTGGGGACAACTCGGGCTGGGGGTAACCATATGACTGAGCCCCGGGGAGTTCTGAGTGGCATCAATTCAAAACATGTCTTTGTTTTTCAGGACTAGTCACAGTGACTCCAGCATTTACATTCGACGCCATACTAATAGGTCTTTGGAATCGGTTAGTATGTGAATTTCTTCTTCCCTTCGGTCCCTGCTAATTAATCCATTCCTTTCCATCCTTCCTCCTCCCCAGCCTAGAGCTTTGAAATCACTGATGTGCAACAACTATACTTTTGGATAGAAGACAAACACATTGAAACCTTGTCATTAAGCACACGGCAATTGGATGTCCAGTTGGGGCATTAAGGGATGTAAATAAAGTGATGATGATTTTAAAGCCCGAAGGCCTCTTTGTTATAAAAAAAAGAAAGAAAGAAAAAAAACCCCACACATCCGAGATGCCTCCCTAGACCCGACACACACCTAGAAAGATCACATTCAATGATAGGGACGCAACATAGGTAGAGGTCCCTCATGACATTTGCCGATACCCAGCCTCAAATTCCTGGGACCTGCAGAAGCCCAGCCCCGCAGCACACCCAAGAAGGGGTTATGGGTGGTGGGCGGGCCTCTCCTGGTCACCCCCAAAGGCGTGGGGGAGGGGAGGGAGAATGTTTACTGTTTAGCAGTTTGATTTTGGAACTAGCTGTTTGCAGTATCGAGAAAAGCCTGGCACCCTTGACTTTGTTTGAAATCATCTTGTTTTCTGTTTCAGAGATTTCATCTTTACTAATTGGGTTGCGGGGTTTTGTTTATAAATTTCACTGTAGGATCATTTTAGCTATGTTCAATTGAGGAATGCAGCAGATCTGGATGACAGAAGAAACCGAATGTTAACCAGGTTGGTGGCTTCGTTCTGCTGCAAGTTTGGTGGGGTTATTTAAAAAAAAAAAAAAAAAAAGATGTTTTTAATGAAGTAGGCTACCTGATGGGGTGGTAATTTTTTTTTCTACTGTGCTTTATGGATCACAGTAATAGTAATGTAGGAAAATACCCGTTCCAGAGACTCTGAATATAAATTCAGTATGCGTGGGAGGGAGAAGCAGATATGAATGAACACTGACAGCGTGGTTTAGAAATCAAGTCAGGGCAAAGAGGGTCTGAGTTACCAGCTGACAGCTGCATTTGAATGGCGCAGTGGCTGAAAGGAGGTGCTACAACAGGGCCAGGCAGGAGGAGAGGGGCAGGTGGGTGGCCCCTGACAGCTGTGTTCCTTCTGTCGCCCCTGCAGGTACAATACTCAGAAGCTCACTGAGCTGATTTTACAGTTTTATGGCATCAGAGCAGACATGAAGAGGGAGTGCAAACATTCCAGGATGCCCATGAAAGTATTTCTTACTGTTGGAGAACTAGATAGGCCAGTCCAATGTTGCCGAGCTGGCTGAGAAACGGCCCATGTAGAACACAGAGAGCAGAGACATCTCCCAGAATGGGATGGCCTTATCCACGTCGCAGTCATAGAAATGCTTTAATTTCTCTCTCTCCCTCCCTTCCTCCCTCTCCCCCGCTTCCCCCCTGGATTTGACTTGGCCTGGAAGGTTAGATTACTGGAATTGGAAGCTTCTGTCTGATGATTGCTCAATCCCCAGGAGCGTGGGCCTTAGAACTCCTCCCCTCTGGCTCCTAAAAAAGAAGCAAGGCAAGCTTCCCTCGCTGGCCTGAAAGGGAGATACAAAGTCTTGAGTTTTCGACTAGGCCGAACATGCTCAGGAAAACACTGGTAGCTTCTGTGAGATAAAGGGATTGAAAATAGAACCCAAGAGGTTGACAGATGCGGGTGTTGTTCTCCACATGTCCACATCAAGCATTTATCACCCTTGAGATTCATTTTTTTTCTACAGTTTTAAAAAAGAGAAATGCTGTCAGCTGACCATTATCTGCATGTGAATCACTCAATTTGTTTGTTTGTTTATTTATTGAGGTACTGGGGGTGCAACCCAGGGCCTCACGCATGCTAGGCAAACACTCTACTACTAAGCTGCAATCCTAGCCTTTACTTTTTCATTTTGAAACAGTATTGCTAAGTTGCTCAGGCTGGCCTTGAACTTGTGGTCCTCCTGCTTCAGCCTCCCAAATCCCAGGGATTACAGGCGTGCACCACATGCTACGTGAATCACTCAGTTAAGCACCACCCCTCCATACGTGTCAGGGATGCTGTGATTTATCTCCTCATAATCTGCATCTCAGGCTCAGAAAGGGCCTTAGGACGCTCACACTCAGGTGCCCACATCAGCCCTTCCCCCAGGTCAGCTGGACCCTCATCTGCTGCTGTGCCTGAGGCTGCCCCCTACCACCCTCTGCCACCCCCTATGACTTGGCAGGCAAAAACAAAGTGTCATTTCAAGCACTGCCTCCTGTAGAATTAAAGAAAGACACACCTGGCCAAAATCATATCTAATAATTCTAATGGTGATATTCTAAAGCCAGAAATAAAGCTCAGGGGTGTCGTTACCTGTGTCTGATGGCTGTTCTCTACCACCTGGCACCGGGCATTCCACAGTCCTCTAGACGACCAAGGAGTCCCCTCCGTGACTAGCAAGTAACTGAAAGCTGTCAGTACCTTGCTTCTTCAGGGGAGCACCCTGAGCATACTGTGGTATAAAGGAGATGTCCCTGGAGAGCTGGGGGACAGCTGAGACCCCATGAGTCTCAGTATGCCTGTCTGTGGGACAGGGCTGACTGCTCCTCCCACTTGGTGCCCAGAAGATGAGCTGGGCAGGTGGAAGCCGGAAGGGCTGCCAGGATGGCCAGCCCTGTCCTTGGGTCCGTGCCCAGGATGCAGTCTCCCAGAGCCACTGCATCGCGCCCTGGGCGCTGGGCAAGTGGGGATGGAGTAGGGGCGGGACCTTTGTGCAGTGCGGGTGTGGGCCACCCCCCTGGGGCCCTGCTACTAACTGCTGTCCTCTGTCTTTCCCTCTGTAGGAAGGCCAATAATTCCGGAGAAGCCATGTCCCTGGGCAGCCAGAGCCCACAGAACGACTCTCTGACTCAGTTTGTGCAGCAGCCGGATGTGATGTATTTTATTCTCTTCCTCTGGCTCCTGGTCTACTGCCTCCTGCTCTTCCCGCAGCTGGATGTCAACAGGCTCTGATGTGTGTGTCCGGAGAATAAAAAAGACAGGCCCCTGACCAGGGTGGAGTCTTTTTACTTCATCTGGTCTTGTTTGGGGGTGGGGCCGCTTCTGCAGGTGGTGGAGACCTGGTGAAGCAGGGCCCCGCCCCCTGCTGTTCTGCTTTGCTCCTGTCCTTTCCCCTCTGTGGACCCCAGAGCACCTTTCCCGTTTGGCTGTGTGCTCAGAGCTCAGGTGGCAGCCGCATCCCTGGTGAGTCTTGTCCTTGTGCCTTGCTTGGTCAGATGGTAAGCATCGTCACCAATATTCAGCCAAAACCTGGATCTTGGCTCTCATGCATGCGGGTTTCTCAGGTCCTGGATGAACTCTAGTCACGTACCTCTCAGATGAGGGCCTTCCTAGTGAGGAGCGTGGGTCCCCCGGAGACCTTATCTGGAAGAATTTCCCTCCAAGTGCGGGTGTCTGGGTGAAGATGCCGTGGGTCCCTGTGTCTGTTGCAGTCTGGGGACTGGTTATGTTCGTTGGGAGAACCAAGCATCACCATGCTGCTGGCTCCCAGCAAGGGCACCAGGGAATGGCAGAAGGAAGAAGACGGAGGAAGGCTCCATTGCCTTTCTCACCTTAGTTTTCTTGAAGGGGTTGGAGGAGTGAGAGAAATTTTTTTTTTCCCTGCTACTGGGGATTGAATCCAAGAGCACTCTGCCACTGAGCCACACCCCAAGCCCTTTTTAGTTTTTATTTTGAGACAGGGTTACTGAGGCTGGCCTCCAACTTGTGATCCTCTTGCCTCAGCCTCCTGAGTTGCTGGGATTGCAGTTGTACACCCAGTTAAGATGCATTTTGTTAATTCAC
Source organism: Geosciurus inauris (assembly GCA_004024805.1). Taxonomy (NCBI): domain Eukaryota; kingdom Metazoa; phylum Chordata; class Mammalia; order Rodentia; family Sciuridae; genus Geosciurus; species Geosciurus inauris. The sequence goes on from PVHX01002835.1 coordinate 49,502, forward strand.
TTTTGTATTGCTTGATTTAAGTTAGAACTGTGATTTTTCAAATGAAAATCATATTTTCTGTCAAATGAAACCTAAGAGGGGCCAGTCTAGACAATGTGTTCAAAACAGAGCTCCAGCTGGGTTCCAACAGGTGGAGCCCCCCTTCCCACTTTGCTGATCTTCTCTGAGAACCTTGGGGCCCAGCAGGGCATTCTGAAAGGTCCGGAGGAGCTTGGAGGTGACCAGGCTAAAAGCAAGTGCCCGCTATACTGCTCAAGAATGCTTGGGGCACACTAGCCCATCTTGACACTGGTACCCCTTGCCACTCATCAAAATGGGTTTCTTGAAAGTCTCTCTGGAAAGCTCTGGGGAGTAGACCAAAGCAGGTGAGTGGTGCGAAAAGAGAATGGCACTTCTCCCACAGCCTGGGTCCCTGCTAAGACTCAGGTCAATGAAGGCTGTGTAAGTTTCCTCTTGCCTCTGCCCTCCCCCTCAGAGGGCATGCATCAGGCAACCCTTCCAAAATGTTGAACTCTACTCAGGAAAGGGCCTCAGGGAGCAGCTTGTCCAGCTAAACCCAGAGAAGCACAGCAGGTTGGCCAGGGTCACACAGCCCACCAGGAACAGACTCAGCATGAGCACCCAGGGCACCAGAGTTGTCCTTTTTTGCAGGAAACTTCCGTGCACATGAATGTCCTGAAAAAATGACTAGAAAAAAGTGTTCTCATTTAAGCAAAACCAAATATTTGGGCACCTAACAAACTTTGTTTTGTTATCTTTTTTTAAAAATTTTTGTTTTTGTTGTCTTTTCTACGAGGAAGTTTTATTTACCTTCAAGCTCAACCCCTACCCCTTCTGGAATATTCTTCACAGCTGCAAAGACTTGTCATTTGATATACCAGCCTTGCTTTTACTTGGGGAAGCCTGTTCAAGCAGTGGGTCTCAAGCATACAGAATTCCTACATGGCTGAAAGAATTTACATAGCACAGTGGAGTCCCTGAGGCCAAAACCCAGCCTCTATGCCATTCTGCCTCCCTTCCCCCAAAGAATCTCAGCCTTCCAAGGTGAAAGCTCTAGGAGCTTGGTGTGGTGCCATCTTGAAGGTCAGGAGCCCATAGAAAATGAGCTAATTAATGAGCTTTCTGGCGTCATCAGATGTTCAGAGGTATGCACAATAAAGATTATGTGTGATATAACCCTGGGCACCTGGACATCTCTGCCCAAACTAAATGCCAAAGAAGAGCTGACCCAGATGCGAATCATTTCGTTTCACAGCTCTAGGCCTTGTTCAGAAAATCTCTGCAGGCTTCCTCTCTCACCTGCTACAACTTTTAATGTCCTTTAAAACATCTAGTGGCAAGATGCCCCCAAAATCATTTGGCTCAGGTTGGCAGTAAACTGATTTTTTTTAAAGGATAAAAAATTACTTGAGTATAGGCTTATATGGAAGAATCTGGATATAGCAGGTGGCTGGACAAGCTATCCCATTCCTTGAAATTTTTTTCAATTAAAAAAAAAAAAGACTATAAGGTTTTTAATGAGAACTAGCCGCCCCCTACGTTCTAGGGAACTTGCTCCTAGAAGTAACCACTTTGAACATTTTTATCTGTTCTAATATTTCCCTTTGCACTTCTACATAACATGCTTACACTTTATTCTTGTAATTCATTTGGAAACATCCACTGTCTTGCTAATACTGGAGATGAAGGTCACACTTGTGCCTGGACCCTACTTTGTTTTTTCAGTATAGTTAGATCACATTCTTTGGTGCATCCAGCCTTGACACTGCCATGGGCTTAGCAGAGGTGTTCGCTCCCCGGCTACGAGCTACGTGGTTACTTGGCCTTCCTAGTCACATTTGCCCCTTACGTTGATTCATATTCTCTCCGCCTCGTGCCATCCTCCCTCCCCCTCTCTCTTTGGCATGACACATTCTTTAGTAACCTGAGAAAGAGAACATGGGAAATATATTGTTGCAAATATTTTGAGAATTTTTTTGCATGGCTTAAAATGCAAAATGCATTTGTGCAAATGTGACTGAGCAGAGAACTGCAGGTGGAAAACAACCCCCAGCCCCAACCCCCGCACCCTCCCACCCCAACCAACACCGCCTGTCCCCACCTGTGGCTGTTGACATCTCTGATGCCATTTGGACTCCCATATGACTTGTGTTCCTCCCTTCCCTGGAAACACTGAAGAGCTCTTTGTTCTTGGTGTTCTGAGCTGCCATTGATGGAGTCACATCTTTGCTGTTATACTTTGCGCTGAGCCCTATGGGAAATGTCTTAAGTTTTCTTGTAATTATTTATATTCTTTCTTTCTGGACCATCTGTCATTGCAATATCAGACCTCTCCAACTAATCCTCTAATATTTTTATTTTTTAAATTTCTCATCTCTATGTTTTGATCTGCTTTCAGGAAAATATGTTTAATTTTATCTTCCCAATATGAATATTATATTTAATTTTTAATTTCCAAAACTTTTCATGGTTCTGGTTTTTGTTTCATAGTGTCTTGTTTTTGATTCAGGAATGCAGATCTTGTTGCCTTGTGGATGTTGATGATAATGGGTTATTTTTGTTGTTGTTTTGTTTTGTACTAGGAATTGAATCCAGGAGCACTTTACCACTGAACTACATCTCCAACCTTTTTATTTTTTATTTTGAGACAGGATCTCACTAAGTTGCTGAGGCTGGCCTTGAACTTGTGATTCTCCTGCCTTAGCTTCTTGAGTTGCTGAGATTATAGATGTGAGCAACCATGCCTGGCCAGTGATAGTGTCTGGGGGGAAGTTCTTTTCTGCTCCCGGTATTGGTTTGGTTTCCTCTAAGTTTCCTTCCTCTTCTTGGTCTCTGTCTTTGTCATTCATGTTCCAAGTTTTCCTCCAGTATCTGGTGATGCTGTGGATCTGTTCATGTTTAAAGGGATGCTCAGGAAGCTGATGGGAAGCTATGTATCAACTACTGGGATTTTCTCTAGTCTACAAGGGCTAGACTTGTCTTTGGAGAGTCCTGCATCAGTATTTGTACATCTTTTCTCTGGGGCCCAATCCATTTCTTTAGAGAGCTTTTCACTACTGCTCTGCCTGGGAAAGAGGGACACACAGGGCTACTATTAGTGTATGCAGTGCCCTTGTGCAGTTTCTCCCTTCTGGGCAGAAGCCACCATGAGCACTTAGCCCGACTAGCAGAGTACGCCTTTTGCCATTTTCTCCAGGAAGATGTAGCGCGAGGTAAGGCAAAGCTTGAGGGAGAGCACAAGCTGGACTTTAATTCCCACTTGCCCCCTTGTCTGGGTGTCTTTGTCCCAGGCCAAAACTGGAGGGCCATCTGCACCCGGAGACCCGGCACAGTGCTGGAGTTCTGGCACCAGCAGGCAGTCTTGACGCCGGTCCGTATCTAGGCCACTAAGTTGCTCCCACTTTTGCTATGCGTGGTGTCCTTGGATTGGAGCTTCTCTTATTTCTCCACCATGTAGGAGCAGAGGGGACATCTGGCTGCCTAGGAAGGACAGGAGGCCTAGGAGTTCACAAATGCTCCTATCTCCCGCCCTGTGTCTCAACCCTACCTTTCCTGGATGCCACCTGCAGTGGCTTAGTGGCTTTCCCTACAGGTACCTGGTACCCCTCCACCCTCCTCATTTCCCCATCAGCTCTGCTCCTGCTGTGGATGGATGGGCGTCCATGGCCTGCCAGCCTTCTCCCTGCCCTGGATCCTCACGGCTGTGCAGCTGTCATTCCTTCACTCTTATTTCCATGGAGTTCCGCAGTGGAAGAAGTGAGCTCTTGTGTTCCATGTGCCCTCTGGATCCACCAACCTCTTTGAGTTTTCCGTGGTTGGTTAGGTGGCTTGCTGCTCTGCCGACTGCTCTGTACCTGTCCTGCATTTCCTCAAGGCCTTGGCAACATAGTGTTGCTGAGCTGTGCGGTGCCGAGTGCAGGAGAGGCTCAGATGACCAGCCAGCTCTGCTTGAGGCTGCCACTCAAGTGGCTTTCTTCCCCTTCCTTCTCGGTAGTTCTGTCGCTTACCCTCAGTGAACCCTCCTAGATCTCCGCATGCCCACGAGATCCAGTTGTGTGGCGGTGTGGTTTCCAGGTTTTCTCTGCCACCTCAGTCTATTTAGGAGGAAGTAGACCACACTGGTGTTTGCCAACGAACAGACAGGGTCCTCTGTGGGGTGGAGTTTGGAACGTGAGCCAGATTTCCTTATAGGAGTATCTGCCACAGCTGGTGATCACAGAGCTGCTGGGGGCAGTCTGGTCACACCTGACCTTTCTGGTTGTGCTTCCACCAGAGCTCAACATCAGTAAGTGCACCCTCATGGTCCCGTGAGCCGCCACCCAGGACATGTGCCTCCTCGCCCCTGAGGTTCAGCATAGATCCCCAACCCTCTTTCTTACCCACCCTTCACAAGGGTGAGCACAAGTAGAACAGCCATAGGGGTCACAGGAGGGCTCAGCACCTCCTTTAAGAGATGAGGAGGCTGTCATGGGAGGGATCACAGGAGCCCATGAGCTCAAGACCAGTCTGGGCAACATAGTGAGACCTCATTGCAAAAAAAATAAAGCTAAAGATCAGAAACTCATCGCCTGCTAACTCGTGACTCTGGGATGACCATTTGCATTTCCAATTAAGTTTTCTACAAAATTTCAGCTTCCAACAGAAGTCAGAGTAGATGAGGAGAGGAGGTGACTTCCCAGGTGTCAGACCAGTCATGGCTTCTTTGGAGAGGAAGCTTCTTTGTGATTATGCCATCAGAGTGACTTGAAGTCATACCAGCTCGGTCCCCTCACTCTGCAGCAGGGCTCCAGGAGGTCTGCTGGCGTCTCGAGACCTGGCGCCTCTCTCCTTCCTCCTGGAGAGGCCTTCCTTGGGTCTGCCCTTAATGACCCACCTAGCCTCTTCTATGGAGCTCCACAGGCTGAAGTCCCAGAAATGGGCTTTACCAGAGCTTCAAAAGCTTCTTGGTGGCAATTTTGCCAGGAACAAGGGTGTATAGGTCTCTGCAGGGCCCCACCATGTTCTTTCTCTTCCCCAGCCATACATGGTCCCTGCCGACACCCCATTTGGGGAGGGTGGAGCATTTCAGGCTACAGCTGCCATTTGGAGCTGCCACTGGCCCAACTACCAGCAAGGGGGCTGCGCTAAGGACAAGGCCCAGGAACTAGGATGGTGGTGGGAGGCTGAGAGTAGGTGCTGGTGTTATCCCCAAAGCAGATACAGCCTCTTTGCTGCCCTGAAGAGCTTGAGGGGCTTCGTGTCCCCCCCTCTCACCAGGCTTTTCCCAGCTGGTGGAAGTGAGCCCATGGCTGAGGACGCTTCACAGCAGTTGCACGGGGGCCCCTCCGCTTCCCTGGTGTGCAGGGCCCCCGTGGACACCAGCCCTCCTCACTGGTTTGTCAGAGCCCCTCAGCAGCCGTGGCCTTGCCGTTCTCACTGGCTGTGTGCAGGACCGGGCTTGTGGCGAGCTGGCTCCAGGACGGGGCGTGGCCTTGGAGGCTGAGCTCCTGGTTCTCAGTGAGTTGGCAGAAGTTACCAGAGCTCCTGAGCCGCCTTTCCTGAGTGGCCAGCCCCTGCCGCACTGGGAAAGCTGGCTTGGTTGTGTTTAGAGCCTGTTCTGAGATCCTTTTTGAAAACACCAGGCAAGCAGTTGTGCCCAGCCCAGGCTGTAGCAGCCATGCCCCAGAAAACATTCTCATCAGGGAAAAAGACAACCAGTATTTTGTGCTCGTTGGCCAAGTTGTTTTTAAATACATACAGGCCTCAACAACCCACGGCCTGGACCGATCCTGCTGCTAACCTATTTAAATCCTTGCTGTGATACAGTCACATCTACCATCATCTAATCAGGCTCTCCTTAAATGAGCCCTTTTCCTCTTGTTGGTTTTTTTCTACCCGTCCTTTCTTCCTTCCCTGGGAGGCCTGTGGCATGTTCGGGAGTCAGCCAGATCTAGACCTCAGTCCTCACTGTCACCTGATGCCTGGGTGATCTTGGGCAGACTAACCTCTGATCTTGTTTGCAGTGTAGACACTCAGCATGTATTTGTCAAAGAACAAATACCTTCCTTGCAAGTTCCTTATGGAGTTGCAGCCTGCCCTCCATTTCCCTCCTCTCCGAGCACTGGCTACATCTCCTCCCCAGCATTCCGTGAACCATGGCTTCTGCCACCTCTCTCCAATTCACTGCCCTAGTGCCCGCTGCCCTGCTTCTAATCCAGCTCAGGCCTCCTGCGGGAGGAAGTTGAAGCCATTGTGTATTATTGATGGGACCCTTCAGGGAAGAAACTAAAGCATAGGCCCAAAGAATAAACAAGGTCACGGCCTAGAGCTAGTAAGTGGCAGAACCAGGAATGTAGGACTTATTTTCAGACATTGATTTTCACACTAAACATCACTGCTTAGGAAAGAAAGTGATCCCTTAATGAATTGCCTATCCTTTGTGACAGTGACCTAATGGACAAGTGCTGGAGGGACATTCTCTGTACTGGGAAGGTGGAAGGAAACGGGTAGTAACCACACTGCAGTCCCTCCCTGACCGCCTCTCCCCAGTCCCTAAGTTTTCACACTGGGCTCCCAACCCCAACTGCTTAAATCTCTCTTTCAGAAATTCATGTTTTAGCCTACAGTTGCAAATTTGCAACCAAAATTTCTGCCTCTAACTGTGAAATCTCTGTCTAATATCAAATACAGTTCATCAGTGACTTGAGTTAACCATACATCCTGTCCCTAACTGTTCCTCTCTCCTACACACGGTTTTCAGAGTGGAAATGAAGCTTTCTCTGAAAAGGCCTGGGTGGAGCATAATTAAAATGGGGGCTGAAGACCATGAATAACTTAAATGAAGTCATAATTGGTTGGTCACTCAGGTAGGGATTGGTTTTTTTTAAGTTTAAAAGTCATGATTTTTGCATTGTTACCAAAAAAATGAAGAGTAAAATGTCATTTGATAAGTTTATGGTATTTGTGACCATTTATTCTAGCTGCACCAAAAGTCAATAGCATATTGTCTATAAGACCATGTATGAGGAAGGACAGCCACAGGATGCCCACATTCCCAAATGTCATGCAACAGTCGAGACACTTTTGAAAGGAATATGAGGGTGCCTGCAGTCTAGAGAGCTGATACTGCCCAAAGTGAGACATCATTGGCCTGGGCCTCAGGGATGCACATCCTAGCTCAGGCTTACCTGCAGACACCCTGGATAGTTCCCTGACCTCTCTGGGCTGGGAATTGGAAGACCTTTTATAAAAAGTCCTTTCTAGGTTTAAAAATCCGAAGGTTAGCAAGATAGTTCTTTGTATTTGTGTCTCTGTTTATCTCAAAAAGTGGCCTATGTGCTAGAAATAAATGCACTTCTGTATATAAGTGAATCCAAAGCTCGGAGCATTGTTTGCTGTTAATATCTGAGAAAGGTGCCTTTGGGAAGAGTTTGAAATAGCAGAAGGTCATCTAGTAGATAGCTTGGGATGAAAGTTTGGAATAGAACCTGGGGACCTGCTTCCTTGGGTTCCCAGGACTAAATTGGTCTCTTTAAGTTAAGATAGCAGCTGATGTAGTTTCCCAGGGGATTTCTTTTAAATTAAAAATTCAGCTGCAGGAATAAATAGCTATCCATGACTGGACCTTTCCACCTTTGCCATCTTTCCTCTTTTTCTAGTAGTAACTCAAAATCAAAAGGCACAATTTCTGCTCAGAGTCAGAGCTGTTTGCATTTGAGATCCCTTAAGCCTAGGGCTGGCTTGGAGGGAGCGGTGCCTGGGGGCAGGGTCTGTGTAAAGACACCTGCTCTTTGCCCTTGAGATTGGACCTAAAGATGCTGCCCGTGTCACTTGCTTTGATACTGATACTGTCAGCCAAAGACAAGTAGGGAACGTGGCCGGCCCCTACTGTAAACTGTTGGAACAAATTAAACCTGGAGATGGGTTCGTTCAGAGCATACTATGCTGGAGGTTATCAGGCATTTCATTTTGGGGGAATCTGTGATATATTTAGCAGATTTAATGTTTCTTTAAGGTCATGGCGGGACTTCATTGACTGTGTCTGAAAACTTTTACTGAGGGGCTGGGATTGTGGCTCAGTGGTAGAGCGCTTGCATCGCATGCGTGAGGCACTGGGTTTGATCCTCAGCACCACATAAAAAAAATAAAATAAAGATATTGTGTCCATCTACAACTAAAAAAAAATTAAAAAATAAAATAAAATTTAAAAAAAACTTTTACTGAAAGCTCCAGGAGACCTATGGAGGGGAAAAAAAGTGAAATGTTATTTTGTAGTACAAGGATTATTTTGTGTATTTAGAATATATATATAGCTGTAGCTTTGTAAAAAAAAAAAAAGGGATCTTTGTTTAAAAAATTGTATGAATGTGCACTCTTATTTATTGATTATTATAAATTAAGATATAAATGACTATTTGCATAATTTATCCCTGTGGGAAATTAACTGGAGTATTTGTTATTTGACAGTTTTCTATCAAGGAATATAGGCTTGGTGCTATGATGAATGATCTTGTGAAATTTCATGTATTCTTAAGAAAATTTTTGAATATAAATTTCTTGAAATGACTGTCTCATTGATAACATTTATTTCCATGTGTGTGTGCGCGCGCGCACGCGCGCGTGCTTACAACCAGAAATGACAGTGCCTTTCCTTTGAAATAGTACTTTACCTGGGCGAAGTGAAGCCAGTGGCCTTGGAGTTGTAGGGAATGTGTTCTTAAACTGTACTAACTGGCCTTGAGCCTTTGCATGTGAAGCTCCAAGAAGAAACAATAATAATAGTGGCATATTGTCCCTCAGTGTCTATGGGGTTTTGTTCCAGGAACCCCCTCAGTTATCAAAATCTTTGGACACTCAAGTTCCTCTTCTAACTGGTCTGGTATTTGCATATAACCTATGCAAATCTCCCCCCTTATACTTTAAATCATCTCTAGATTACTTACAACAGCTAATCTAATGTAAAGGCTAAGTGAGTAATTGCTATACTATATTCTTTAGGGGATTGTGACGGGGGGAAAGTTTGTCCATGTTCAAAACAGATGCAATTTTTTCCCTCTGATCTTTGCAATAACCCTGAGGATAGGTGATTACATCCCCATTTTCCAGATAAAGAAGTGGAGGCTGGGGAATGTGTCTTGAAAGCAGTAGGTAACAAGCTCTACATTTGAACCCTGGGCTCTCTACCCCTGAAATCTACCTTTCCACTGTGACTCAGTGTCCATCTTGATTGTGGCCCCAGAGGAAGGGCTGGTGCTGAGAGACATTCTTGCTGGAGGCCCTGCTAGTCCAGCACCCCATTTAGCCTGGGTGGGTTCCTCTGCTGCTTTGTTCCAGGGGTCAGCTCACCAAGATAGACAATCTGCTGTCCAGTCTCATGTGACCATCTGCTTTGTTTTGGATTCTGCAAGGTGTTTGGTAGCAGATTCTGTAAGCACAAGTATGGGGAAGCTCATCTTTCTGTTTCTGGGGATCCAGTGACGCTTGAGTCTTGGGGAAATTGATTAGTCAGTGTTCTTAGTTCCAAGTAAGAGGTGTGGACTCTGGATAATTACACAGAAAAGAAATAAATTACAAGGCTGTGGTCAGGAAACAATATAACTAGGATTTCTTGTTTGTTTCTTCTGTTTTTATAACCAAAGGCTAAAAGTGTCCCCCAAATAAACTAGGTAAATAAAGGACAGATCATCATTGGTAGGATTGCGGGAAGAGCTGGGGGAAGGAGACTCGAGGTTCCACAGCTTCGAGCACAATACCCAAATCTGAAGAGAAAGCCTTGCAGCGGGGCCCGACCCACCACGCCTCAGGCAAAGCTGCCAGGCTACCTCTCTGCTGCCCCTTTAGCACCAACTCCATGGATGTCTCCCTAAAGCTCCGTGCCCTTGCCACCACCAGGCCAGCAGAAGAATGTGGAAGCCACAAGAGCCTGTTTCCTCATCTTGTCCACTGTCACATCTGTCTTACAGGGTATGTCATACCTGTGAGTTTTCATCCCTACATTGGAAAGCTGGACTCAAATAAGCAGAAATCTCTTACTATAGGAAGATGATTCAAATACGAGGGATAGGCAGCTTGAGGACCCTGTGTTGATGGGAAGACTGTATCTTGACTGGATCAATGTCAAAATCCTGCCTGTGATCTTAACACTGCAATGCTGCCACAGTAAATGGTACTTAGGGTCTCTCTGATTAGTTCTTACCACTACATTAAAACTGCAATTATCTTAATATTAAACGTTCAAATGTGAAGACACTGCTAAGAGAATGAAAAGCCACAGGCAAGGGGAAAATATTTAGGAAATATCTGATAAAGGACTTATATCCAGTACATACAAAAACCCCCTAAACTCAATGGAAAACAAGAACCCAATTGAAAGGTTAGATAAAGATCTGAATAGACATGTAACAAAGATATAGAACTGTCAAATAAGCAAAAAGATGTTCAACATTGTATATTGTTAGAGAATTGCAAAATCAAAACAACAACGAGATATCACCTAGTTAAGTGGTAAAATCCAAAATGTTAGCACCAAATGTCAGTAAGGACATGGGGCAAGAGGGACTGTCATTTACTGTTGGTGATATGAAATAGGACAGTCACTTGGGAAGTTTGACAGTTTCTTACAAAACTAAGCATACTCTTTCCATAGGATCTAGCATTTACCAAAATGAATTGAAAATATACATCTACACAAAAACTTATACATTAATGTTTATAGTAGCTTTATATATAATTTTCCAAATCTGAAACCAACTAAGATGTCCTTTACTGAATGTACTGTGGAACATTCATGCAATGAAATGTTATTCAACAATATAAAGAAATAAGCCGCCAAGTCATGAAAGTAAACTTACATGAAGGAAACTTAAGTGTGTGTCTTTCAATGAAAGAAGCCAGTCTGCAAGGGCCACACACTGCGGGATTCTAATTATGTGGCATCTAGAAAAGGCAAATTTATGGAGATAATAAGAAGATCGGTGATCGCAAAGGTTTACTGGGGAGGGATGAAGTGGTGGGGCACAGATATTTTAGGGCAATGAGTTTCTGTATGATACCATAATGGTAGGGACACATCATATGTACTTGTCACAGGCCCTAGAGCTACATCACATGAGTGAATCCTAATGCAAACCATGGACTTTGGTTAATAATGTATTATTACTGGTGCATCAATTGTAGCAAACATGCCACCGTAATGCAAGATGTTAACAATAGAAAAAACTATGATGGGGGTGTATATTAGAACTCTCTGGACTTTGTGCTTAATTTTTTGTTAACTTCAACACTGTTCTTCTCTTCTCTTTTTTTTTTTTTTTTTTGATGGACTCTTGCCGTGTTGCCAGGCAGGCCTCCAATCTTGGCCTCAAGTGATCCTCCCACCTCAGTCTCCTGAGTAGCTGGGACTGCAAGCATGGGTCCCTGTGCCCAGCTGAGTTTAATGTTTTATAAAAAGAGAGAATTACAATTATAACAAAGTTGCTACAGAATTACCTAAAAGTTGGAGAGGTGCTCCTTTGCCAAGTGAGAAAACATGAATAACCAAGTCGTATCAGAGAAAAACAAGTACATACAGATGCCTGGATAAAGAAAATATAGTATATCCACGATGCTTTGTGTGTGTGTGTGTGTGCGCGTCTGTATGTATGCATGTATACACACACACACACACACACACACAGTGGTGTACTACTCAGCCATAGAAGGAAATCCTGTCATTGGATGATGCAAGTGAACCTTTTGCTAAGTGCAGTAAAAACCAGACACAGACCAATATTCCCACCCCCGTGGCATCTAAAACTCATCAAAGCAGACAGTAGACTCATGGTTGTCAGGGGCTGGAGGAGGACCAAATTGGGGGCATGTCGGTCAAAAGATACCAAATTCCAATTAGAAAATATAGTGGGTTCAAGAGATACATTGCACAACACAGTGACTATAATTAATATATTCGTGAAAAATGCTATGGGAGTAGATTTTAAGTGTTCTCACTATAAATGATAGCTTTGTGAGGTAATGCATATGTTAATAAACTATATATTATACAATGTTACAATGTTATTATACAATGATATATTCTTTAAATCATCACGTTATACTCAGGAGGCTGAGGCAGGAGGATTGCAAGTTCAAGGTCAGCCTCAGCCACCTAGCGAGCCCTACATAACTTAGTGAGAGCCTGTCTCAAATAAAAAATAAAAAAGGGCTGAGGATGTGGCTCAGTGGTTAAGTGCTCTGTATTCAACCCCTGATACCAAAAACCAAACAAATATATCATATGTGATGAGCACAATTTATCTGTCAATTGAAATAAAGTAAAAATAATTAAAAATACACACCAAGAAGGAAAAATAAATAAATAAGCAAACACAAGGGCAGCAACAGCAGCTGAGGAGAAAGTTAAAGGGACACTTCACACATCTTAGATCAACAAAATGTAAATCAGGGTGCTACTTCGCATGTGTCAAATTAGCACTTGGCATCTGGTGTCAAATTAGAGCTTGGCATCTGGTGTTCAGCAAGCTGCAAGGAGGGCAAGCAGTGAGAGGACCCCAGCCGGTGGCAGTACCTGTGATAAACACGCCTGCCTGTCACGTGATGAGCCAGAGCCACAGAGATGTCTGTGCCCTTTGTGCAGATAATTCTAGAAATTTATTCTGAAGAATGTTTCCTGAGGACCTAACTCAACAGAAGCTAAAACCCATTCTGAAATACCGTTCAGGGAAAATAGTCTGATCTCTCCAGAAATGACATTTGAAAAAATGGGTGAAGATGGGGAGACATTCCAGGCTGAAAGAGTCTTTAAGACATGATAACCAAATGCAGTACAGACCGTCTGCACTTGAAGTGAATAAATAGTTAAGGCTTCTTTAGACACAGGAATAAATTCTAATGTGGACTGGATATTAGATTATGTTAATGCATCATTGTTAATTTGTGTGTGAAAATGGCAGATGGTTATGTTTAAAAAGTCATTCATGGGCTGGGGTTGTGGCGCAGTGGCAGCGTGCTCGCCTAGCACGCGGGAGGCACTGGGTTCGATCCTCAGCACCACATAAAAACAAAGATATTCTGTCCACCTACAACTAAAAAATAAATAAATAAATATTTAAAAAAAAAAAAAAGTCATTCATTATCAAAGAGGTCATTTGACATATATGGTAAAATGGCAGGCTAAAAATAATGCAAAACATATTTTTTTAAAAAAATTAAAACAAAACAGAAAAGAATGTAGGAGGTAGGGAGGTGGGGAAGACATAAAACAGGACATGCAAATGTTGGTCATGGTTGGAGTTCTGTCATGGGCATGTAGAAATTCATACTTTAACATACTTGCAACTTCATAATAAGAAGTTTTAAAATGTCCTCTTATGGCAGACTTCTGGCTGCACCTTCCTATGTAATAGTTTAATTCTGCCCTAGTTGCCTGGTGGACTCTATTTCCCAGCCTTCCTTGCAGCTAGGTATAGCCATGTGACTAAGTTCTGACCAATAAGATGTAAGTAAAAGTGATGTGTAATACTCATGAGTCTTGCTGTTGACATCAATGTATTCCTCTGGTCTTCACCACTTTCCTATGTCTATCCTGCTGGGGTCAGAAATACCGGGAAAGGAACCAAGGACCCCTGACCCCTTCATTGTCCTGCTCTCAAGAACTTTATTTCTTACTACATAAAAATCAGACTGAAAGATATGTCATCCTTCTGGTCCTAGTTAAGGACTAGTTTCTGTGACCACAGCAAGGGCTCACCCTTCCAAAGCCACCTATTGAACAGCCCATGCACAAGGATGGTCACTGGCTTGGTTTAAGTCTGCTAATCAGAGGAAATGCATGAATTCCACGGACGCAGCTGGGGACTTGCCGAGACAGCTTGTTTAAGAATTGTCTCAGCCACTTACTCACTTAAGACAGACTGTGGAAAATTGATACTTAGCATCTACTGTGTGCCAAGCACCTTCCTGTGTCTGGAGAAAACAGATGAATAAGATACCATGAATCCCCTTTGTAAAGCACTTATAGTCTAGTTATTTAATTTATACCAAACTGAGGACAGAAACACGTACACCGTTGGTGGAAAAATAGCAGTGCTGTCTGAGATCAAGTTCAATGCTACCATTTGTCATTAGATGCAGAAATCTGAATCTCTACAAATGTCTGCTTTGGTCCAGTGAACAAACCAGAAAGGATGGAGTAAATATTCTAATTTTTAAACTGCAAAAGCATTGCAATAACAAAAGTGTTTTAAAGGAGGAAAATTCTAGTAATCACATAACACATAAACTATTTTCATTTTTCTGTTTACTTCAGTTCTTGTCTATATTTATTTACAATTTTTACAATGTCTAACCAGAGCATAGATACAAGATTACATTCTGAAGTGTTAGCTCTAACCCTCACCTCACTCACTCGTAATCATTTTCTTGTATGTCTATCTAGCCTGCATAAATGTTTGAATGGCTACATGATATCCCATCATTCTAATCTCATATTTTTTTAAAATATTTTTTTAGTTGTAGATGGACACAATATCTTTATTTTATTTCTTTTTATGTGGTGCTGAGGATCAAACCCAGGGCCTCATGCTTGTGAGGTAAGCACCCTACCACTGAGCCACAATCCCAGCCCCTAATCTCATATTTTTAATCTCATAATTTTTAAATATTTATTAATAAGGTTTTTAAGTGGTCAACATTAAGTGTTTCTGATAACAAATGGTACAATGAACAATTTCACACATTTAACTTTTTTCTTTTGGATTATTTCTTAACAAAATCATCCAAGGATATAAATCACCAGTTCAAAAGATCAATTATTTTTATGTTTCCTACCACACTGATTTCCAAAAGAATATCAATTATCTTTACTCTAATAGAACTTCACCAGATATGAGCGCTATCACTAACATTTTTTATTACTTTAGAATATATACTTTCGAAATAGGCTCATAAAAGAAAACCTCTTTACATGTGAATGTAAATATCCTCTGTGCACTTTTGGGAGGTCACAAAGATTTCATTGGATCTCTGGCTTTTAATAATGTCTCCTTTTGCTTTTAAGAAGTGCAATTTTTAGGAAAACTTTTAAATAACATTTTCTAGTAATTTAAAGCTAACAAGTATAAACATGGCAAATAAATCCCATAGCTTTTAATGTGATTAAGCAGAAAGTATGAACTGATTAATAATTGCCAAGACATAATTTCATGATACATGAAATAGAGTAGATCCCAGTGAAATACACAGCTCCATCTACTGTAAAGACTTTGAATTGGACATCTCTGGGTTTTGTCTCTATGGAGCTCCTTTCATAATGGCTTTGGGAGTTTTGTATGTGATGTCTTGCTCCCGGTCCTTTGCTGAGCGTGGAGGTATATACACCTGGTGAACTTGGGGCTGCTGCTGCCCTCAAGGAGCTCCTGGCAAAACAGCTGGAAAGGCAGCACCTAGTTTAGGCTGACATGTCATGCTCTGCCGACCCTGTGCTGCCTCAGAAGGGCCAAGGGTTTAGGAGAAAGGGTGTTACTCTGCTCTACCTAAAGCAGGGAGCATTGGAATCAATGAAATTGAGTAATGAGCCAGGCAAAGACTTAGGAGAGTGCTGGAGAGGCAAGTGGAGAAATGGAAATGTAGGGGGAAGGGGAAGGAGACGCCAGTGCTGCTCCTGCTTATCCTGGGCTGACAGTATTTTGAGGCAATGAAAGCGCATGGTCAGGGGTGAGGGCTTCGGGATGGACCAGGTCACTCATTTATAGCAGCTGTGTCCTGAGCAGGCCACAGCATGTTCTGAGCAAGGAGAAACTTCAAGCAACTCTTCTCTAGGAGATGAAGAGGACGCTCAAGTAGAAACCAGTCCCTGTTGCGTTAGAATAAAATTATATGCAGCATGGCTTGGAAGGAATGAGGAAGAATTCTTTTTGCTGCAGGGAGTAGGGTTCAGAGCAGTGGAGCATTAGGTGGCAGAATGGGGCGATGTCACCAAGGAACAGTTGAGATAGACCCTGGAGAATAATAGATTTCCAAGGGCACAGAAAGAGAGGAAGGATGTTTCAGGCACAAGGAACAGCATGGACTACGCCCCGAGGAGTGAAATTTCATCATGTGTTTAGCAAACAGTGCACCTTGGTGTGGCTAAGGGTTGGTAAGGTGGCAGGACAATAAGTTATTTAAGCAGGGACCAGATTCTGCAAATCTTCAACTCTAAGGTAAAAAGTTTGCATACACCAGAGAGTCATTGAGAAGGTTTTTTTTGTTTTGTTTTTCTTGTACTGGAGATTGAACCCAGGTGCATTCTACCACTGAACTATTTCCCCACCCCACTTTTTAAAATTTTATTTTGATATGGAGTCTTGCTGTGTTGCCCAGGCTGGTCTCAAACTTGTGATCCTCCTACTCCAGTCTCCCAAGAAACTGAGAATGTAGGTGTGCACCATCTCCTTTGAGAGCTTTGAACTGGAGCAAAGACAAGAGAATAATCAGCTCAAAGCAAAATGGAGGGCAGGTCATGGAAGGATGAGGATGTAGATTAGAGAAGCTGGTCAGGAAGAGAATGTAAAGAGTTCAGAAAAGATGCAGAGGAACCAAACCAGGACAGTGACAGTGTACAGAGGAGGAAACAATCACACATGGAGTTCGTGGAATGCCAGCATGGGTGGATAGCTGGACCTGGGTGGCACCTTTAACAAGCTGGGACATTCCAGAGAAGGAATGACAAAATGATTATGATCTACCTGTTGCCAATATAGTGAATTGCACATAGAAAGTGCTATATCTATGTTCTGTATATTATTATTATTTACCTCAAAAATTAGGTCATCTTTATAGATAACTTTTAGGAAAAATTATGTAATTATATTTCTTCAGATTAAGCAGATTTCTAGAGATCACTAGAAAACCTGATTTATTGCCCATTATATCATTAACCCTTGAATGAAAGCCTGTATAATGTCTGTCTATTCAATGTTGGCTCTGAGAAGTAACTGCAAATTATTAGGATATTATGACACCCAGTTTACCCCTGTCTTCTAGCCTCCCAAGGGACTGTGTACCCTTCTCAAAGTTAGATACTTAACTTTATTCTCCATTGTATCCCCAATCTCCAGGGGAGTCTTAGAAGGTGGCCATTGTTCCACAGACATTTGTCAAAGAATGGATGATGGATGATGGATGGATGGATGGATGGAATGATAAAAAGATTTAAATGCTTGGGGGAAAAAGAAACTCTCTTTTGAATTAAATATGTTTTAGACTCTGAAAATGGTCAAATGATCCAGCCAAGGGAAGGGCACAATGACTCTCTGATAGACACGCTGGGAGTCAGAATCCTACACAGAGGCAACTCAGCTGAGGCTAAGCCACATTCTCCTTCAGAGCAGTTTTCTTGACCATAGGCATGTGCAAAGAGATCATGGTTGAAGAGATCAAAGTTTGGCTGAATAGATGCCATGGGAAGTTTCAAAACTGAAGTTCAACTTAAAATGTTAAGTTTCAAATATTCCAGCATCGGAAGACATGGTACCTGCTACAGCAAGGCTTCAGGGAATGTCTTCTTGGATGAAAAATGGCCCAGAACAGCAAAAGTGGACTCTGGATTAGGTTCACAGTGGTACTGTCTATCCTGAGTCCTTGGACTTGCCAAGAGCACTCTAAGCAGGAGAGAGAAGGCTTTCCTTACTGAGGTCCACAGAAATCCACTTGAATCAGAATTATCCAGGAGTTGCATGCAACTGCAGAGTCGCAGGTCCCACCCTAGGCCCTCAATCAGAATCTGAGAGTTGTCCTGAGAATCTGCACTCTTAACATCTTCTGGAATCAAACCAGATCTATATTTGAAACTCAACTATCCCACATACTGTCCATCTAAACTTGGGCAAACTAAAACATTCCCCTGGATTTTATTTCCTCTGTATGATGCAAATAGCAATAGTTCTTTTTGCCCAGGGGTTTATTCTGAGCAGTGGAATGAGCCCAGAGCACTGGAAAGCAGCAGCAGCTCAGGCCATGGGGGGTGGGGGACGGGCAGGAGAGCAGGCACAACCTTATCCTCCAAGCTGGTTCTCTGTATTACCCGTCCAGGTCCTCCACGAGGAAGTCTCATCTTCCTCTCCCACTTCTTGCCACACCAGGCTTCTGTGCTGGAGTCACAAGAGAGTTGCCTCTAAAGTACCTTCGCTCTGCTTACCCCAGCTCCTGGCTGAAAAATGGTCCTTTTCCCAATGGTCCTTTTCCCACAGCCACTGGGAACCACAGTTGCGTTTACAAGTGCTTCCTTGGGTGATCTTCCTCAGCCTCCCGAGTAGCTCCTTCAAACCTGGGTTGAGATCCAGCCCTGGTGCCTTTCATTTCCTTAATTATTTTTTCTCATGGTAAAATATATATAATTTTTACCCTTTTCACCACATTTTTGTGTCCAAGTTGGTGACCTTAAGTAAATTTGCAACGTTGGGCGACCACCATCACAAACCATCTTCAGAACTTTATCTTCATCCCAAATTGAAACTCTGTCGCATTAAAAACCCTCACTCCACATTTCTCCCTGTTCAAGCCGTGTCGCCACCATGTGCCTGTCTGTCTGTGCATTGGCCCATTCCAGTAACTTATGTAAGTGGAATCACTTAGTATTTGTCCTTTCATATCTGCTCCTTTCCTTAGCATAATGTTTTCAAGGTTTGTCCATGTTGTAATGTGTATCAGAATGTCATTCCTTTCTTTATGGTTGAATAATAGTCACTTGTACGATTAGACCACATTTTGTTGATCCGCTCCTACGTCCAGGGCATCTGGGTTGTTCTGCCCCTCTGGGTGTCATGAGTAACGGTGCCATCAACATTGGCTACACGTACGAGTTCCTCTTTTCCGATATTTTGGGCCTGTGGCCAGCTCTGATCTCTGCCTTTCTGTTTCTTGGCTTCAATTTCTTCTGAAACATACTCCCTCGTACTTAGTACATAGCTGCCCGTAGCTTCTAGAAGGACATACTTATAGCATCCAAGCAGCGACACAAAGGGATTCATTTTCATGAATTCTTAGCAAGAAGAAGACGAAGAAAAAAAAAACATCTTGGAAGATTTTCATTGGCTGGGATCGTGTGTCCGCTCAGTGACTCGTGGTTGCTTCAGCTTCCACAAGCCTAACTCCCAGGTTAGGGTAGGGTCCATGACCAGAGTCCCACAGAATGCATTGCTGGAGGTAGGGTCACAGGGAAGAAACTTCCTACTTACAAAAGGGTGTGTTACCCAGCAGACGAAACCACGTGTGTGCAATATACTAAAACAGGTCCCAACGCTCTTTTGTGGAAGTCACTGCATTGTGTAACTTGCCTTGAAATTACAGGAAAGCAGGTAACCTCGCTGAACTTAATGAGTGGAATATGTTTAAGTTACATGGGATCATGGAAAGGCTTAGGGTTTGCCCTCTCTTTCTGCTATGTGCTGGACTTAGGAGCTGCAGAGATGAGGGAAACACAAACACCACCTGTGCACTTGGGGCACTGTGCTTAGTGGGCAAGTGGAGTAGGGAGGACGGGGAGAAGAGAAAGCCCCGCGGTGTCTGGCTATGATCAGGTGAAGTTTCTGTGGGAAACCCAGATGGGGAGCATCAACTGTCTTTGAGAGGAGCCAGGGAAGACAACAGGATGAGGGGTTTCTAGCCAAGTTTTGAAGGACCAGTACCTCTGTAGAGGGGAGAGGCCTTCCCAGCAAACAGATGGAATAACCATGCTAACGACCCAAGTCAACATAGGGACTCTGCAATGTCCTGTCTCTGGAAAGGACAGTGCTTCCATCGAGGTCATAGGAGGTCAGCGTTGCCGGGGGGAGCGCGAGGGACTGTGGAAGCAGGATGAGCCCAGCTAGGGAGGGCACCGAATTGCACACTAGAGATCTTGGCTGGGGACAGCTGAAGATTTAAACTGTGGAAAATCAGACTTGGGAGTTAGAAAACTCAGGCTAGAAGCAATGTGAAATTTGAAGTGGAAAGGGGTGATCCTGGATGTGGCAAGTCCCCTGAGCTCATGGGGACTTCAAGGAATCCATGCCTAAGAGTCTTTTCCCTCTGAATTGTGATGAAGAAGGAAGGTAATAACTGGACAGTGAGGAAGCTTGCAGTTTGAGATGCCGTTCTGGGGTCAGTTATGTGTTTCTGAAAACCCAGATGAAAGAAGCATCAAGCAGGGTTAAGGGCTGAATTGTGTCGCCACAAGACTACCTGTGTTGAAATCCCAACTCTCAGAGCCTCACAATGTGACTGTACTTGAAATCACAGTCTTTAAAGAGGTGACAGGTTAGGTTGTGAGAGTAGGTCCTACCCAATGTGACTGGTGTCCTCATAAGTTTGGGCACAGAGAGATGCCAGGAATGTGCAAGCAGACAAAGGGGCAGGTGAGGACACAGGGCCTTCCGAAAGCTGATGAGAAAGACTTGGGCCTTCCGAAAGCTGATGAGAAAGACTTGAGAAGAAACCCTGACAACCCCTTGACGTTGAATTTCTAGCCTTTAGAACTGTGAGAAAATACATTTTTACTGTTCAAGCCATCTGGTCTGATATTTTTGTTGTGGCAGCCTGGGCAGACTAAACCAGTGTGTCAAAGTCCTTCAAGACACTGGATGGACACAGGGAACTACCCTGACATTTGCCTTCCTCTGATTGTCTCGGCTCATATCACATGGGGAAACATCAGAAAATGCAACTGAAAATGCAATTTGAATAGATGAAGGCTCATGCTTACCTGTTTTAATTCTTTTGTTAAAAACAACAACAACAAAATAACAGCAACAAAAGCAGCTTAATCCTGTGGCAGACTCTTCATCATACTTGAGAAGTCCTCTTTAGTCAGATCTCAAAGCTGTAATGGCTACTAATGTTCTACACTAATTGCACCTCGTACCGTGGCCTTAAAACCACCACTGCAAAAGAGGGGAGTAGAAAGTTCCCACTTTATCTCCAAAATGTCCTTCTCTCATTAAGATTATCCTCAAAGCCACTGTGTCTTTTACATTATTGCAAATAAACATGTCAGTTTTGTTCTTCTGGATTTGTTACAATGACTGGAGTTAACTTTAAAAATAAAAGCATACCTCACATAATCTTTTGTTTCAAGACCTTTCTATGGCTTCTCTTTAATTTTTTTGGTACTGGGGATTGAACTAAGAGGTACTATACCACTAAGCTACATCCCTAACCCTTTTTATTTTTTATTTTGAGGCAAGGTTTCACTAAGTTGCTGAGGCTGGCCTCAAACTTGCCATCCTCCTGGGCTGCTGGGATTCCAGGAATGCGTCACCACACCTGGCTCCACAGCATCTGTTAGATGAAACAGTAAATCCTTAACACAACACCTTAGCTGCTTCCTATTTCCTGTCTCTCCTCATCTCTTGCACTATACCTGGGTCTATACTGGACTTCCTTTTCAGTTCCTTGAATAAGTCACACCTCCTTGCGGCTGAACTTTGGGCATCCTGATCCTTCTGCCAGAACAATCCTTACCTTTTACCTGGCTCCTAGTACTTCAGGTCTCAGCTTACAGGTAAGTTCCTTACTTAGGAATTTCTTCAACCATACTATGGACTAAGTTCCCTTATTGTGTGACCTCATCCCTGTGCATCTTCTATCACAATTATCAAACTTTATTGATACTGTCATTCAGTCTTGTTGGACTGTAAATTCCATGAGCAGGAATTTATAGGAACCACATTTACCTTTTTTCAACTTTGAGGCTTCTAGTAACTCAAATATTATGTAATGAGTATTATTAAACAAATGAGTGAGAAAAGATGTTATAACAACTGACACCCAGAATTCCTCTTAGGAAAGAAACTTTATTGGGGGAAATACTCCGATAAAGCTGGTCACGGGGAAATCTTGTTGTGAATGTCAGCAGCCTGAGACCTGTCTCAGGAAGAGGTCACCACTCAATATTGGAATAAAAAAAAGCTGAATGTATCATTTGAGAAAGGGAGACATGCACTTACAAGGAACAATCTATCTGATCAAAGCAAACTGCTGATTATAAATAGGCATTTTGGAACATGTGAAGTTCAGGAGTTGGTGGACTTTGACTGATCATTAGCTATCGAAGCACCATTACGGGACTGAGACTTGTTAATTGACTGACTCAGAATGTGGGGGTTGCCACCAGTTATCAAAAACATGTATACTGATTGATCACTCTGGCCTATATGTGGAGGTTACATGTTATAGCAAAACAACTGGTTGTTCCAGTTAGGTAAAGGGTGAGAACTTTAATTTTCAGACCATACAAGATGAAAATATGAACACAAAAGCCACTAAAAAAGAGGCAAGAGGGAGGGATAAAAGGTGATGGCAATGGACTCTACAGTGACAGGGTCCAGAAGACAATTGAGGGACAGCAATAGCCTGTTTAAGGAATGCTGTTTTTGCTGGAAGACAAATCCTTGCTCTTCCTTTCCACCCTAACTTGCCTTTTCCTTAGCCCTCTCTCGTACAGCTGTTATTTGTCAGGGAAATGCAGGGAAGACTGGCTTTCATCTGAGCCAGGTGGAGTGAGGAGGAGATGGTTTGTGCATTGGTTGCCTAGAGCCTAGGGTGGCCATGAGAATGTGAGTTCCACTGGGAAGTCATAGATTTTGTTTTAAAGTCAAGATTATTAGTATGTGCCAGGCCACACCCTGTGTTCAATTCCTAGTGTGTGCGCGCATGCATGCACACACACACCACACACACACACACACACACAAAAATTGAGGTCTAATTTAAATTCAATAAAATCAAGTGTATAGGTCAAAGAGCCTACAAATGTTTAGTGTGTCCCCACTCTTACAACCAGGAGGTAGGGCATTCCCATCACTCAAAAAAGATCTCTTATGACCTTTTATAATCATCTCCCTCCCTGTCTCCTTTAGCACCTAATGACTACTGCTCTGACTTCTTCCCTTACAGTTCTACCTTTTTAAGAATGACACAGAAATGGAGTCCCACAATATGTAGCCTTTGTGTCTTGAAGTCAGGTAGTTGCAGCCTCCAAATTTCTACATGCACACATGTGCACACACAGTTCAATGGATTTTGATTGCCATTGCTTAGAATCTATATAATCAATTTGGGGAGAACTGACAGTTCTGTAATACTGTTCTTACTCCATGAACATGGTATACTTCTCCATTTAAATAGGTGTTTTTTACCTTCTCTTATCAATGTTTTATGGTTTTCTTTGTAAAACTCTTGCATATATGTATTTGAATTATTCCCAATTGTTTTGTATTTTTTAATGTAGGGAAAAGACAAATTGATTTCTCCTCCTTCATAGCACAGCAATACAGGTTTCTGTGACTTCAAAAAGGTGTGCAGATTTCTCTCTACCAGCAATTCTGCAGTGGACATCAGCTGGATATCCTGTAGTCTGACTCACTTCATGCACTATCTACATGGTGAAAGCATCTGATCCTAAAGAATGAGGTGTACATTCCAAGAGGGATTCCCCCCACTTCAGATGCTGATTATAAGCGCTAGGTTGTTTTACCTGTGCATTTGACCAACCAACTACAAATCATGGTTCCCACAACCCTCTCATTTAAATGCTAAAGAAGCTCACAGAACTCAGAGAAACACATTTATTGGTTTATTATAAAGGATATTACACAGGATGCACATTAAGAAATTCACAGGGTGATTTATGGGAGAAAGGACATGGAGCTTCCATGCCCTTTGAAGTTGTGTCCCCCCTGACCCGCAGGATCTCCATATGGTCAGTTATCCAGAAGCTCTCCAAAGTCTAGCCTTTTGACTTTTCAAGGAGGCTTCATTACATAGGTATGATTGATAAAAATCATTGGCCATTGGTGATCAACTTAATTTTTAGTGCCTCTCTCCTCCACAGAGACTGGCAGGTACGGCTGAAAGTTCCAATCCTCTAAACCTGCCTTGGTCTTTCTGGTGACCAGTGCCTGTCCTACTGCTAGGGTATGTCAGCCATCAGTCAACTCATTGGCATGGAGAACTCACTGGCATGTCTTTTCTAAAAGACATCATTTTGATGATTCCAAAGATTTTAGTATACTTGGGAAATGAAAATGAAAACCAAATATATATTTCATATATTACAGGTGCCTTTGTAAATGATTTAAAATTTTAAATTTCTAATTATTTATTGCTAGAACATAGAAATCTGTGTCATTTTTGAGCGCTGATCTTGCATGTAGTGATCTTGGTAAATTTATATATTAGTTTTAATAGCTCTTTTATAGATTATTGAATCGTTTCTACAGGTTGGCTTCTAATTTTCATGTTTTATTTGAAAATAATTCCAAACACAGAAGTTGCAAGAAAGTGTAAAGAACTCCCCGATGCCCTTCACCTAGAAATCCCGTTCATTTTTGCTATCTATACCACACTACTATTTAGGGCTAAAAGACCTAAGCCAGGATTAGGTCATTTCACCTGGTTGTCATAAATCAGTTTTTCATTCTAAAACCAGTTTAGATCTTATCTTAAAACTTTGACCATTATAGTCGAGTCTTTTTTTTTTCTTCTTCTTCTTTTGTTTAGGCTACCTTCATTTTGGGTCTTTCTCATGTTTCCACATGGTAATATTCAGAATATGCACTTTTGGCAGAAATACAGACATCATGATGCTCATGATGATCTGTTCCATCACTGGTGATTAATGACAGGAGACAGACCTTGGAGGCTCATATTCTTCCATCTTTGGAAGTAGAACTGAGATCTGACTGAGCTGGACCAATCAGATCTTTGGAGGGACAAGAACTTGTTGGTGGGCAAGGCTCTTCCCAGGGGCCTCTGTGGGCAGACCTTGTTCCTCAGTATGCCGAGTCCCTAGAACTGTACATATGGTTTCTCTTGATGTATTTCTTATTAGAGAAAGTAGGAATTCCTAAACCCTTAATTAGGTTAACATATAATCATGTAACACAATATAGTAGGAGCAGAGCTCACTTTCTGTCCTGGGTTGTGACTATTGCAGCTGGCTGCTAGCTGAGGTAAATCCTGTTTCTGCTGGAACCTTCGTCACGATGCACACACATCTGTACTCTGCCTATGCTGTGTAATAATGAAAGTTCAGGGGACAGCATACATCATACTACTCTGCAAGTTTTTCCCAATAAACCCCATGTAATACCTGCATTTCCAACATGTCATTTAAAAATTTCTAAGTTGACAAGCTGGAGGATTTGACACTAGTGGGGTATGGCTACTTCCCTCACATGCCAGTTAACTTTGATTACTTGAATAAGGCAGTATCTATCAGATTTCTCTTCTGTAAAGTTCTCATTTTTTAAATAAAAATTTCATGGGAGATGCTTTAAACCTATGTAAATTATCTCATTCCTTGTCCAACTTTTACCCACTAGATTTGGCAAACACTGATATTTCTTGTCTGATGATTACAAAATGGTGGTTTTATAATTCCCTTATTCTTTCTAAATTTATTAATGAATTCTATCTTAAGGAAGAGCTTTTTCTTCTCCTCCCTTATTTATTCATTTAAAAAATATCAGTGTGGACTCATGGATTTCTACGGAAAAACAAATTAGCACATAGAAAATGCATGCTAAAAGGCATTATACTGTACTATTGGTTAACATGATCTGAAGTATCAGCTCTAAGATTTCTAGTGAACCAAATAAAATGTGAAACACTATCCCTAACAAGATTTTATATCTCCAGATTTAGACAAACCAGCAACTGGAACATGAATAGATGAAGCACTGGAACAGATACCAAGTCTAGAAATAGACTGTTCAAAAAATGACCAATTAATGGGCAATCGTGGAGGCATTTGGAAAAAAATTAATTTGGAACCATTCCTCATCTCATATACGGAATCAATTCCAAATGGATCAATGTTTAATTGCAAAAGACTGAAAGTTTACATGTCCATCAGAACAGAATTCTTGGGCTGGAATTGTAGTTCAGTGGTAGAGTGCTTGCCTTGCATGAGTGAGTCACTGGGTTCGATCCTCAGCACCACATAAAATAAATAAATAAAATAAAGATGTTGTGTCCATCTACAACTAAAAAAATATTTTAAAAATCCAGAATTCTTAAATTATGGCATATCTCTGCAATAAAATGTTATGGGGGGGGGGTTGGAGAAAATAGCTAGGAGCTCTGTATATACTGCTACAGATACATCTGGATATACTAATTTTAAAAAAGCAAGATGTAGTCAATGTGTATGGTATGCTGGTATTTTTTATAAAAGAGGAACACAAAGAATAAATAAGTCTTGGTTTTTATATGCATAAACATTTTGAAGAAAGAGCAAGATATAATGTTATCTTTTGGCGGCATGAGAACAAGTATAGTGGAGTTTTTTCACTGTATTTTTCATTGGTATTGATCATAATCCCAGAAAGGCACAATATCAAATGCTATCATCTCCAAAGATTAAAATCCCTAAAGTCTAAAGTTCCCAAATTCACAATCCCAAAAGATTAAAATTTTGAATGTTGAAATCCAGAAAACTCAAGACCCACTGAAGATAAAAGGCTTTTAAGAGGGTTAGAAAGTTGAACTCTGGGGAAGAGATTGGTGCATCTCGGTTGTATGAGGAAAGTTGCATCATGCTGGATAGCATGAAAACCTAGAACCTCTTAAAGCATTACTCTGGGTGTACAGATGAGGGTGTTTCTAGGAGATCAGTGTTTGAGTGGACTGGGCAGGAAAGATACTTTCCCCACAGCTGCATTTGTGAAAGGCAAGTTTCTTGAGATTTGGGCTCTTAGGGCAACTGCACATGTGGAGATGGCCAACTGTGGTTTTTGATTGGTCTCATCACAAGATTTAGGTTATCTATCACAAAAGTTGACATATCTGCAGTTTTAAAGCTGGGTTCACACATTACCAACTACAGAAACTACATTTCCCTTTTGGGCCCATTTGTGAATGCGGTTCATCTGCTCATAACTGCTTTTGCTGTGACACTGTTGTTATTCCTGAGGGTTTATGCTTACAAAAATGTTATTGTTGCCTATTTTACTGTGTAAAAATAAAGCAGTATCAAATAAAGCCTGTTCAAAGATGTAAATGACTGTCTTTAAAGTTTTTTCAAAATTATTTTTTCCAGAATAGTATTTTTGGAATTTCTCCAACATTTGGGATGATGGCATTTGGAATTGGGCCTTTTGGGATTATGGCTCAAACCCATCTTTTATATGCTTTCTTGATAAATGAACTACATGTATGTATGCACTGTTTATTTTAAAAATTAAAAAACAACAACAAAAATCAGACCAACTTGCTAATGAAGAAGTCCAGTTGGTCTTGATAAGACTATGAACAGGACAATGGGAGGGAGGACAGTTTATCTGCCCATGAGTTTCCACTGCCAATGTACACCCACACTGCCATTCTGCTCAAAAAGGATTATCTCCAAAACATCCTTTATTTACTGGGGGGATCTATTCTAGCAGTGCTTGACATATGGGAAATATCGTTTTTATGAATATGCCCATCTGTCAAAAGCATTCTTCCCATTACTTCCTAATTTTGCCCATGATTCCATGCTCAGTGAAACTTCAAGCCAATTTATGATAAATATATGATCAAAATTTCAGCACAGTAGAGATCAAGCCCATCAGCTCCAGAGCCAGATCTGAATCCACATTTTAGCTGCCGCCTTGCTGGAGTTTATTCAGTTTCTTAATATGTTAAAATGGGGCGCAATTTCAGCACGCACAAAGGTCCACATAGGATCACAGGCATATCAGCCTGTTATTGGATAGATCAGCCAACCTATCCATTAACAACAGAATGCCAGCCAGGTGGTATTAAAATTTGAATAGTACTCACATCAGAATATTAAAATAAAACTAGATTTATCCCAGTATATCAAAAATAGTACCACTGCAACGTGTAACAACACAAAAACTATTAGTGAGATTGCTTTACATTCCTTTCCGGTAAAGAACACACACACCTTCGCGCATCTGAAGGGCTCGCAGCCCGGCCGGGCGTCACCAGGTGCCACCAGGTGCGTGCGCGAGCCTGTGTGCCGTTACCATGCCTCACCTGCAGCCCAGCCGTCTAGGGGTCTTCAGGAAGAGCCGCCTACATGTCTGCCAGCCACTTCCCTGAGGGCCACGGATTCTCTGACCCACAGTGTGGCAGGCGGCCCGACCCATGCAAACGGACCGTCTGCGTGACTGGGGCCACCGTCTACTTGTCTGGACCTGGTTACCCGGGCCCTGGGGGAGTGACGTTCCCAAGGCGGAGGCCCCTGCACCACTAACGCGTGAGGCCGGCGACTGGGAAGGTCCTTGGGAACCGGGAGGGGCGGCCAGAGCGCCGAGCTCGGCGGAGAACAATTACGGCCGCGGGGAGGGTCGCGCCGACGGGGCGGTGGGCGCCAGACAGTGCCGCCGTGGAGGCGGGCGAGTCGGCCGGGCCAAGCTGGCACCTCGGCCGCGGGAGAGCAGCTAGGACGCCGGGCCGCCGCCAGCGCGACACCGCTCGGGTCTCCGTGCTGAGCCGCCAAGGCCGCCTCGGCCTCCCGGCCCGCGCCCGCTGTGTCCCAGCTCCTGAGTGGCTGGAGGGCCGGGATTAACCTTTCACCGCCGCGCTCTGTCCAATCACAGGCTCGCTCTCATGCCGCCGCGGGGCGAGCGGAGCGTGGGGGCGCGGAGCGGCGGCGCGGCGCGGGTGGAATTCTGCAAGCGGCTGTGCGCCGTTGCCGCGGGCCGTGCGCGGGCTGCGGGCGAGCCGGGCGCTGCGCAGTCTCCGCAGGCGCCGGCGGGAGGGGTCGAGGCGCGGCGCGGCGCGGCGCAAGCTGCTCCAGGCCCAGGTGAATGGAGTAACCTGACAGCGGCGACGAGGCGACGGCGAGCGGCAGGAAATGGCGGCGGCGGCGGCGGCGCCGGGCGGCACCGGGAGGCCTGGGCTGTGACGCGCGCGCCGGAGCGGGGTCCGATGGTTCTGGAAGGCCCGCGGCGCCCCGTGCTGCAGGTGAGGCGGGCTCCCGCGGGGCCGCTTTGTGTCCGGGGCGGGGGCAGCTCCGCCCGGCTGCGTCCCGCCTCCGCGCGAGGCCCGCGTGGGCGCCCGGGGCCTGGGCCGCTCCAGCAGATGGCGGCTTGCGGGCCGCGGCCACCCTGCTCCCGTCCGGCCCGCGCCCTCCCGGCCCCTGCTGCCGCGTCAGCCGCGGGGTGCGGCCGCGCGCGCCTCCCCGCGCGCCCCCGTCCCGGGCCGCGGGCTTTTGACAGGTCGCGTCCCGCGCCCGGAGGCGGCGCGCTGGACCGAGAGGTCCACGCGGGCGCGGCGGCCAGGCCTGCTCGGACCGCGACCGGCCCGGGGGACGCCTTCAGAGGGCTCCGCGGGGACGAAGCCGGGGCGTGGTGCCGGCGGGAGAGCCCGAGCTGGTACCTCCCGAGGAGGACCGTGTGTTTACTGGCCGGGGACCAGGTCTGGCCCCAGGGGGCGGGTGGCCGAGGCCATCTTTTGCCCCTCCCCTTGGATTTTTTTGTGTGTGTGCCAGAATGCCTGGATCCTGCGAAGGAACTTCAGGGTTATTCATTTGGGGGGAAATCTGTATGTTAGGTTAGCCTATCAGGTTTGTGTGGGTTGTCTTGAAAAGCCGCGCTGCGCTGCCTACAGGACAGAGGCAGTGTCCAGAAGACTTGCCAAAACGGATGGGCGAGGACGCTTTGCTCAGTAGTGGTCACCAATTGCTTTTGTGAGGAAAGTTGTGGTTGAAGGGATAAGTTCCCGATGCACGTGGTGCGTGTTAGGTGTGACGATCTGGTTTGAAGACGTCTGGTTAGCGGGAGGTATTGCTTCGGAATCTGTGCTTCTCTCTCAGTTTTCTGAGTCTTTACAATCCTGATTGTCAGTTGTCTTCCCGGAGGTTGTTTTCAAGTGCAGCATACTCAGTAGAACAGGGCTCAAGTTAGGAGTTAAGCAGCTTGGGAAATGTCTTTTAAAGATGTGCTTTAAGAAAAGTTTACCTAGCCAGGCGGGTGGCCCATGCCTGTAATCCCAGCGGCTGGGGAGGCTGAGGCAGGAGGATCCCGTGTTCAAAGCCAGCCTCAGCAACAGCGAGGCACTGAGCAACTAACTCAGTGAGACCCTGTCTGTAAATAAAATACAAAATAGGGCTGGGGATGTGGCTCAGTAGTCGAGTTCCCCTGAGTTCAATCCCTGTTGCCCCCATCCCCCATTAAAAAGAATACCTAAGTTAAAAATTTATTAGAATAAATATCAAATATCCACCGTGTCTAAGAGCTCAAATAATTTACGACAAGATGGATTCTGGATGAGCCTCTTAGCAAATAATAACTTTTTAAAAATATTTTTAAAATATTTTAAGTTGATGGATCTTTATTTTATTCATTTTTATTATTTGTATGTGGTGCTGAGGATAGACCCCAGTGCCTCATGCATGCTAGGCAAGCGCTCTACACTGAGCCACAACCCTAGCCCCAAATAATAACTTTTGATGTTAATATCTTTGGGAACTGGGTTCAGGAATTGTTAGTGTATTTTGCAAAGTGTCTTTTTGAAGACACCTGTGGCACATGTATATTATATGTAATGCATGCAATACACATACATATATAATTATTTCAAAGCCTTATTTTAGAACTTATTTGATAAAATTATTACGTAGATAAAAACACTAAAGGTTGCTTTTTATTTACTATAAACATTGATAATGTGAATTTACTCATGACACACAAATGCTGATTTAAGAAAAGATGAATTACTCAATTTTAATTTCAGGATAAAAGGCCTTTTCTTGCACTTCGTATAATAAGGGTATTCTTTACTTTCTATGCTATTGTCTCATGAAAGGTTCAGTTCCGAGTATTAAGCCTGTGGCTCTGTATGAGTTGTGTAGCTAGGTTGCTCTGCTATTAATGAGCTTTTTTGGCTTGGTTTTAGGAGACATTTTGGTGTGACTCATGATTCTTAGTTGATAGTGATTTTGTGGTGTTACGTAATGGGTAATACATGCAGTGCTGATTTCTGGGGAGGATAACTTTCGGGGCATTGAGATGTTTAATTCTTGCCACTGAGCAGCATGTAAGATGTTTGTTTCATTTGAGAAAACAGATATTTCATAGATATTCATTCACTTGTTACTTTAACATGCTTATTTGTGGCAGAAATAAGGGAAACATTTATTAAGTACTTTCTCATTATAGGCCAGTATGTGTCCAGTTCTTTGCAAACATTCTCATTTACTCTTTGCAACAACTGAAAATCAGCTTTTTTTTTTTCTTGCATTCCAAGACAATATTGTCCTTAGTTTATAGGCAAGGAAACTAACACTCAGTGATTGTTGCCCTTAGTTGTGAATCTAGCTGAGGCAAAGCCAGGATCGGAATCACTGATTTCAGAGATGTTGCATGTGTTTCCTTTGCGATATATTGTGCCAGGTGGGTTTTAGGGGAGAAAATCTGCACACTGTGTAGTAAATCCTCAGTTAATACCTGTGGAGTGAATGCAGCTCTATCTAACCTTGAATGTTCAGATGACCTCTGCTTGTCTGAATATTTCAGATTGTTTCTTTTTTCCTTTTAATGTGGTAAAATACACATAACATTTACAGTTGCAGCCTATTTGAGTGTATAGTTCAGCTGCATTCAGTGCGTTCGTTCGTTCGCATTGTTTGCAGTCCTTTCCACCATGCATCTTCCCCATCTTAAATTCTGTAGCCATTTAAAACACTAACACCGCATGCTGCCCTCCTCTACCCCTCTCTCCTTTGAATCTGACCGTCCTGGGAACCTCATAGAAGTGGACTCCTATGGTAGTTGTCCTTTTGTGTTTGACTGGTTTCACTTTTAGCATGATGCCTTCAGGGTTCATTCGTCAGAGTGAATGTCAGGTGCGCCTGTCTTTTTAGGACTGAATGGCATTTCATGGATGCACAGATGATCCCAACCTTACGGTGGTTTCACTTACAGTTTTTCAGCTTTAAGATGGTGGGAAAGCGACACATACGTGGTAGAAACTGCAGTCTTTCTTCTCAGGCAGTGTTATTTCTTTGGTGTTCTACCTCCTTAACCTGTGGAACTTGGACCTTTTAGAATTTATTTCATGATACTTTGATTTTTACTAAATACTTTTCATGATAAAAGCTGATTTTCAGTTCTTTTTTAAAAAAATACTTTTCTTTAGTTGTAGATGGGCACAATGACTTTATTTATTTACTTTTACGTGGTGCTGAAGATCTAACGCAGTGCCTCACACGTGGTAGGAGAACAATCTATCGCAGTTACAACCCCAGCCCTGATTTTCAGTTCTTAACTAATTTCTTCTGAGGAGACTGTAGTATTAGAACATTTGTGCAGAGATGGCCATTTAATAATTTATAATCGGTCTACTTTGAGAAAAAATTTAGATGTTTTTACAATAATAGCTGTTGTAGAGAGTTATGAAAATATTGGTAAAGAGCCATGGGGATTAGTGTGGAGGGAGAGAATTAGGTGAAAGGTAACTAAGGTGGTCTTTTTTCTTTTTTTTTAATTTGCCCAAGTGAAAGGGGAAATAGGACTAATTGTAGTTGGCATTGTTTAGAAAGAGAAAGTATACCACTTAGTCAGGAGAAGTGGGCATTTCTCTCAGATAAAGAATAATTGTTTGGATTCTTACATGAAATAACATCAGCATATGGAGAAATGCTTCACATTTTATGGATGATAGAGAAACATTTTTCATTTGCCATTGTAAGCCGGATAAAAGTTTTTGGTGTAATGGGAAACCCATAATAAGCCAGGTGTGCATGAATCTGGTGATTTCATTCATTGGAGTTTAGTAGATCTTTCAAGTGGTGTCCCTTAAATGTCACTTGCCTCATTTATACTTTTAACTGATGTCAAATAAAAATCCATTCAAGAATGAACTCTTCAGGACTTTATAGGCAGTCAAGATTTCCCCAGTGGTGATTTGCTGCTGGTCTTTGGGAATGTGTGTTGTCTAAAAAGTAGACCTGCTTATATCGTGGTGTTTACCCAATGAACGATTGAATACTGAGAGGGAAGCTTTGCTTTTGAGATGTAGCTAATGAAATTAAAAGTTTTCAGTCATGTAAGAAAACCTGTGTTAAAATAAATTCTGAGTCCAAAATAGCTTTCACATTTATCTAAAGTTGCTGATGAATTAATATTCAGTTCTACCACTACAAATGACTCGAAAGGTGCCTCAAAACATTGTCTGAGGATGTCAGTGTGACTGTTACTAGAAATAAGACATGACAGGCTTCAGTTTGGCCTCAGGCTTTTAGTTTTTGAAGTGCATATTGACACTAATACTCTTGGCTGTTAAGATTTGTAGAATAGTGAGCATTGAGTATTTAATTCATATTCATTGCCAGACAGTGTCTGGCCTATAGGAGGTGTCCAGTTTTGTTGAATGAATAAATAAGTTTATAACACTTTTTCACATTTTTAGAAGCTGGAACAGTTTCATGGCCAGGCCTATTAGCACATAACTGTAATGCCAGCTACTTGGAAGGCTGAGGCAGGATGATCCTGAGTTTGAGGCCAGCCTGGACAATTTAATGAGACCCTGTCTCAAAATAAAATAAAAAGGGCTGGGTGTGAGGTTCACAAGTAGAGTGCTTGCCTAGTGTGCTGGAGGACCTGGGTTCAGTCCCCAGGACCACAAAAGCAGCCAGCCAACCAACCAAGCCAGTCTGTGGAGAGTAATACTGCTTTCATGTTAAGGCTCTCAAAGAGATTATTACTGTTCTGAGTTTGGACAAATAGTATTACTTTTCTTAGTACTACTTCTTATTAATAGTACTTCTATTAATAGTACTACTTCTCCACCTGGGAGTTGCATGTGACTGCATAGTAGAAACATTACAGACTGAGGATGGTATTAAGAATCATGGGAGGCCGGGTGTGGTGGCGCAAGTTTATAATCCCAGCACTTAGGGAGGCTGAGACAGGAGAATTGCGAGTTCAAAGCCAGCCTCAGCAATGGCGAGGTGCTAAGCAACGCAATGAGACCCTGTCTCTACATAAAACACAAAATAGGGCTGGGGATGTGGCTCAGTGGTCGAGTACCCCTGAGGTCAATCCCTGGTACCAAAAAAAAAAAAAAGAATCATGGGAGAATATCAGAGTTTTATTGGTATTCTAGACTTTTTCATTGTTGAATGAGGCTAAACCCACATTTTTTTTTTTAGTGACTGTATGCAATAGAGATTTTGAAAAACACAGTAAAAAAAATCTTGGGGATTAGAAAATAAGGTCATTTAACCAATTCAGAATTTTAAAAAATGTGGTCTAGGGCTGGATTTGTGGTTCAGTGGTAGAGCACTTGCCTGACGTGTGAGGCACACTAGGTTCGGTTCTCAGCACCACAAATAAATAAATAAAATAAAGGTCCATCGACAACTAAAATACATGTGTGTATATATAGAATTTTTAAAAATGTAGTCTATATTTAAATATGAGAGAAGAGTTTTGGATTAAAAATTGATCATTGAAATGATGGAAATAGTTCATTGATTAAGGAGTTAGATTAATAGTCCTATCTGAAGGGACGAAGAGCAGTAACAGACTTATCTAATATGTTAAGATATTCTGAGATTTCAGGATTCTGTCTTCCTTTCCTTGGGAGCTGGCTGGAAGTAAGATTGCCATGAGCCTATGACCTCCCCTCCTTTTACATTTCTGCTGTACAGCCATCATTCATGGTAGCTGTAATCTTAGTGATCTTTTAGGTTTTTTCCATTTTGCAAGATTAAATGTTATTTATTTATTTATTTATTTATTTATTACCAGAGATTGAATCCAGGGGTGTTTAACCACTGAGGCACATCCCCAGCCCTTTAAAAATATTTTATTTGGAGACAGAGCCTTGCTAAATGGCTGAGGCTAGCTTTGAACTCATGATCCTCCTGCCTCGGCCTCCTGAGCTGCTGAGATTATAGGCCTGCATCACTGCATCTGGCAAATGTCCAAGCATTGTAGGGATGTTTAAGAGCAGATGTTTGGTGTTAGAGGGACCAGGGTGCAATCCCTATTTTTTTTTTTTTTTTGGTACCAGGGATTGAACTCAGGGGCACTCAACTACTGAGCCATGTCCCCAACCCTATTTTGTATTTCATTTGGAGACAGGGTCTCACTGAGTCTTTTAGTGCTTTGCCGTTGCTTAGTCTGTCTTTGAATTTGTGATGCTCCTGTCTCAGCCTCCCGAGCTGGTGGGATTACAGACGTGTCACCACGCCTGGCATAATCCTTGTTCTTACAGTTTAAGGCTGAGGAGCACTGGGCAGACAGCAGCCTGAATCGCAGCCTTCTCATCTGCAAAGTACCTGCTTGTTCAGGTTCTGAGGCAAAAGCTCTCTGCCCAGTCATGGCATGTGACTTGCACTTGATACAATTTAGGTGATAGTGTTTTTCCTTTAAACATGTGCTTCAGAGAAAATCTTGTTCCATTCTTAGTGTGATTGGATTATATCAGGGCTCAAAAGTATTGATGAAATGCATGTCCAGGTTTGTAATGGAAGATGAAAAGAAGGCTTGAGAAGAGTATTACTCTGACACGTTCTCTCTGAGGCTTCTCCATGCTGGTTTAGCTGTCCTAGTTGGATCTCTATAATATTGATACCAAGTCTAATTGTGCCTTTAATGTCTCCAATGTACCTTGAATAGCCCATTATTCATCTGTTACACTTGAAATGCATCCATGAGACTATACCAGCTTACCAGCTTAAGTGTGTGTGTCATATATACTTGATGTAGGCAGTAGTTCTTAGGCTTTGGAGACTCCTGATTTGATGGAAGATATGAATCTATTCCCCGGAAAATATGCCTGTACATATTCATAATTTTATGTAAAATCAGGGGAGGTACAGGGCCTCATCCAGATGATTTTGACTATATACAAGCAATAGGTTAATGTAGGAACAACAGAATTCCAGATAATTGAGGCAGATGTGAATGATAGAACTGAATGAACAGCGTAAAAATTATTCTAGGTAGGCTCTACCTCTGACTTGCTTTGTGGTTAAAGACAAGTCAGCTTGGGCTTTCTAGACTCAGTTTTAATTTTCTCACAAGTATAATGAGAAAATGTACTAAATCCCTAAAATATCCTGTAGTCAGCAATTTTTGAAATGCCCATATAATTCAAGTACTTCTCCATTTCAGGCTTGAGAATCTAGACTAAGAACCAGACATGGAGAGACTGTGTCTGCCAGGCATTAAGGCGAGTCCACAGTGACTGAAGGAATGGAATAGTCAGGTGTTCAAAGCAGGAGGTATAGGATGAAAACCCTTGGGAGGAACCGCTGGAAAGCTAGATAAAGCTTGGGATGGAATAGCAGATCCTTTCAGAGAGGAGCGTTTCTTCTTCTATGTCCAGATTTGATTCAGCTTAGTAAATGTTTACAAACGAAGCAGAATCTGACAGAAACTCTTTAAAACCTTCCATCTGGTCATTATAGCAAAGAGATAGGAGGCCTTTAAGAATCCTATCTGATGAGCACCTGGTATTTTAATTTTAAAAGCTTATTATATCAAGTACAGCTAGAGAAATGTAAAGTTGTGCTCCATCTGTGTACAGTGAATCAAAATGCATTCTGCTATCATGTATGCCTAACTAGAATAAATAAATTTAAAAAAAAGATCGATAAGGACTCATTATTATCTGCATCATTCATTGATTCAGGAAGAATTTATTAATTACCTGTGATGGGTTAAGTTTCACTTGGGAAAGTAGAAAGTTAAAAAAGGAATCCAGAGACTTACAAAAAGGAGTACAAGAAGCTGCAGATACAAATACTGCTTTATTTATAAACTTTCCATGTTGGTTCTGTATGTCTTCTTGTGCACAATGTGGAATCTGTGAGCAAATTCAAAAGATGTATTTTTTTCTCTCAAAGAACTGAAACAGTGTCAACCTGATATTGACCATTTAAACTTACAAAAGTCAAATAATTAAAGTTCTAAGTCTTCTCAAAAAAAAAAAAAAGGTTATTACATTTTGTATGTAACAATACTGACATTACCCCTTTTTTTTCAGGGTCATGCATATTGTATAGCTAAATATTAAAAAGAGAGAAAAAAGCAAATTCTAAATCTTTATATGTACCTGTTATCTATTATAAACTCAATATATTAATCTTAGACCAGTCATATAGTATTTTCAGTACAAAGCAGAATTCTTTTGATAAAAATATGTGGACAAATAACAGAACAATGTAAATTGGCATTTTAATGCAATATCTAAAGGAAAATTAATATTGAACTGGAGTTAAAGAAAGCTGAAATTTTTGAACTTTGCCAGTGTCTTAAAAGGAATAATTCTTCATTGCTTATGTAGTATACGGGCTTGAATTTCCAGCCTCTCTTCAGTAAAATATGTGAAGGCATTGCCAAACAGTGCTTTCCTTTTGGGATCTGTTTATAAAAGAAAGTTTCCATTGACATATGACAGACTTCTGAGGGAGGATATTGTTTTTACAAAGGCTGTAGCTATCACTTAGTCTTTGTAAACCTTTAGCGTTTTTGTTGCTGAACATTAGAAGGATGCCAGGAATTCTTTTGTTTTTTATATATGTTAGTTGAGACCATACTTTGGCCAAGAGTAGGGAGATGAATAATTAAATCCTCTTCAGCATAGTTTGTGGTAAAATGTCTCTCTCTCGGTGTATAATGTAGATAAAATATGTAAAACTAAAAAATATAAAATAATTATATGTACTAATACATACATGTATGTAATCTACGTCTTGTCTAAGCCACAAATGCTCTGGCAAAGTGCTTACCTGTGTTGTTTGTGTCATATGAAGTTACACACTACTTGTAGTTTCTATTTGTTGGCCTCGTCTATTGCACCATGCATGGACCTACTTTTATGGTGATAATCTTTTAATCATTTCACTAGAGAGAGAAATCATTATGTAGATCAATCCAGGATTGTGTATTACATTTAGTTGTCAAGTCTCTATATTCTTTTAATATGGAAGTTTCCCAACTTTTGTCTTTTATGATGTTGACATTTTTGAAGGGTTTGAGCCAACTGTTTTGGAAAATGAACCTCACATACGGTTTTTATGTTTCCTCATGTTTAGATCCAGGTTTTGCACATGAGATTCATGTTGTCAGTTTGTCCCAATATTGGTAAGCTTTACTTTGTCAGTTGGGTTATGGTAGTATCTGTGAAGTTTTCAGGTTTTTCTATTGTGTAAAAGTACCAGTTTTATTGTAATCGTAGGTAATCTGTGCAGAGATAATTTCAGACTATGTAAATAATTCTTTTGTGATCTTCACCCAATGGTTTTGGCATCCATTAATGATTCTTACCTTAGTTACTAATGTTATGGTTAAAAATTACTTATGCAATGGTAATTCTTCTTTCATTCCGATTACATTTATTAGCTAACATTGACTAGAGTTTTGCCTGAATTTTAAACTTAACAAAATACAATTTCTTTTTTCTTTTTTTTTTGGTACTGAGGATTAAACTCAGGGGCTCTCGACCACTGAGCCACATCCCCAGCCCTGTTTTGTGTTTTATGTAGAGACAGAATCTCACTGAGTTGCTTATTAGCTCCTCGCCATTGCTGAGGCTGGCTTTGAACTCGCGATTCTCCTGTCTCAGCCTCCCTAAGTGCTGGGATTACAAGCGTGAGCCACCGTGCCCAGCTTACAAAATACAATTTCTGAAATGAACAATTAAAATTGAGAAATATTGTCTTAGTCTTTGGGGTTTCCCAGTTACAACTATTACTTTTAAGAACTTTAAATTGTTTTTGAAACATCTTCAAGATTAGAATCATAGTACTTTACATTAATGTAGAAGAAAATTTTGTAGTGGTTAGGAGTTACCTAGAAGGACTACAGTGGGCATGGCTGGATGATGTCAAAGGTAATTACTGTACAAGTTGCTGCCTTGCTGGCTTTGACAGTTTCTAGCTAATTCTTCCTTGGGATTGGGGTGCCAAGGATGGAGACATTGACTTGTTAAAATAATTTGAGTTGTTTAAAGTTTTTTTAAAGTAACAGGTATTTAAGTTGAGTTTCGTGTTTGACCTACAAAAAACTGTTAACTCAATATATGTTAAGGTTAGAACAATGAAGCTTGTTCTCAACTTAGAATTAATCAATGACAATGTATTTATGAATATTCCCTTCCTTGCATTCCAAATTGTATCCTCATTATGAATTTATAGTAAGGTGAAAATCAGACAAAGCCAAAAGTATAAAGTAATATGAATATAAGTGAAGTATGAGGTTATTGTTCTTTTCAGATATTTTAGCAGTTTGGGAGGTGATGGCAGTAATAGCTAGCATACAGCAGTAGGTGTGGTGTAAATAGCCCACATGCAGAGTCGAGAGATGGAGGTTTTTAGGGAAAGCTTGGGCATTGGGTCCATGAACGTGGGGCTAGGGAGCGGGGGTCATCTGTTGGTATCTACTTGTGATAGGGTAAGGTGGTGTTCACAGAAGATGTGAGGTAGTGCTTGTTTTAGTCAGCTTGTTTGTTGCTGTGACTAAACAATTTGACCAGAACAGTTTTATTTATTTTTTATTATTATTTTGTTTTATTTATATTTTAAAATTTATTTATTCTACTTAGGTATACATGATAGAATGCATTTTGATTCATTGTACACAAATGGAGGACAACTTTTCATTTCTCTGGTTGTACGTGATGTAGAGTCACATTATATGTGCAGTCATACATGAAGCTAGGGCAGTGATGTCCATCTCATTCCACCATCTTTCCTGCCCCCATGCCCCCTCCCCCATTATGGATCAGCATCCACTTATCAGAGAGAACATTTGGCCTTTGTTTTTTTGGGATTGGCTTACTTCGCTTAGCATGATATTCTCCATCATGCTTCCTTTTACCTCCATCCATTTACCTTTAAATGATGTGATTTTTTTTCATATTGCTGAGTAATATTCCATTATGTATATATGCCACAGTTTCTTTATCCATTCATCTATTGAAGGGCATCTAGGTTGGTTCCACAGTTTAGCTATTGTGAATTGAGCTGCTGTAAACATTGAAGTGGCTCTGTCACTATAGTATGCTGTTTTTAAGTCCTTTGGGCACAGACTGCAAAACAATTTTAAAGGAGGAAACGTTTATTTGAGGGCTCACGGTTTCAGAGGTCTTAGTCCATAGAAGGCCAACTCCATTCCTTGGGGCTTGAGGTGAGGCAGAACATCATGGAGGAAGAGTGTGGAGGGAAGCCGCTCACATGATGATCAGCAGGCAGAGAGAGACACCACTCACCAGATACAAAATAAATACCCCATAGCCATGCCCCCAATGAACCATTCCCTTCAGCCACACCCTACCCACCTTCAGTCACCACTCAGTTAATCCCTGTCATCAGATTGATTCACTGATTGGGTTAAGGCTCTCATAACCCAATCATTTCTCCTCTGAACCTTCTTGCATTGTCTTACAAGTGAGCTTTTGGGGGACACCTCACATCCAAACCGTAGGAGTGCTTTACCCCTTGCCTGGAGCTTGTCCCGTATTTACTTCCTGTCTCATATTTATTCACTGTTTATCATATTCAGTCATCTCTTAGGTTCATTTTGCTTCAGGATTGGTCTCTCTTAGTATTCAAGTATTCATGTTAAGCTGTCTTTTTCTTCTTAATACACAGTGTTGGGGGTTGAACCCACTGCAGCCTCCTGCATGCTAGGTAAGTGCTCCACCCATGAGCTCCCAGTCCCCTTGTATTCTCAATACATCTTAACATATAGAAAATTGTAGCTCCTTTTTCCTTATGGATATTCTTTCTTTGGTGTAAAAAGCAGGGTAGGCATGGATTGAATAAAATTTGAGCACTTAAGAATAAACTACAGAAACTTGGACTCAAGTATTAACCTTAAACCTCACCTTGAAAGTTAGTGGTGTATGAACTCCGTCTCTTGAAGCAAAACTGCAGGGGAAGTGTCACTGGGTAACAGGGAGGGCCTGGTTGGGTATCTGCACCTTTGGTGTTGGTTGGAATGTCATCTTTCTGAGAAGTACTCCAGTTAAGTGGGCCATTAGCTGGCAGCCTAGATGATGCTTTTCATATGGAGATTTTGATGGATGGAATTTGTTAAAATGGTATTTGACCTGCGCTCAGCATCAGTTTTGGACAAATCTAATTTTAGGCATGATTATGTCGAAATCTAAACATAATATATTTATTTATGTTACAGATTTAGAAAAACCTAGAAATTTGTTTGGTTCATAGAGAAGTACATGGAAAGGACTGTGAATTTGTGGTTTAAATTAGATGTTGGGGTAAATTTTACCACATTTAGTGTCTTAAGAGGGGAGGAATATTTTATTACCTAAAACTTTTTTATTACCTAATTTTTTAAAATTACCTAAACCAGAATCATCTTTCTAAGCTATTGTCTTCACATAGATCATACCCAGTATGAAAGTTTGTTTTCCAGATCTAAAAATGATACATCTTCAAATCATAGGGAATTTTAAAAAAATATTTTGTTGGTTGTAGATGGACACAATACAATATCTTTATTTTTATGTGGTGCTGAGGATTGAACCTAGTGCCTCACAAATGCAAGGCAAATGCTCCACCACTGAGCTCCAAATCATAGGGAATTTTAAAATGCAAAAATTTGGGGGTGAATTTTCTTTCTCCCTTCTCTTCTTATTTTTCCTTTCTTTGTTTTTTAACTTAAGACCAAATCATGATCTTATTCTAAATGAAAGTTTTCTTTTTTGTTTATCATAACATAGGCATTTTTGTTCATTATAAACTGTCATCATTTTTAATGACTGAATTGAGTTGAATCATGTATAGTGAACCATGGTTTGCCAAACCATTCTCTGTTCGTTTTCAGTAAACTGGTGTGTATGTGTTTCTTTGGTATTATAAATGGTAATGGCAAAGGGAGTATTTCTGTCTGAAGTGTTTTTCCCCCGTGGTAGGCTAGATTAATCTGTAAGGACTTTTTATAATGACATGGCAATTAAATGCAAAAATTTAAATATTTCTCTTATGCTGTGTATTAATTATTTAAAGGTACTAGTGTTTAAATTCTTGAAATTATTATCTAATTTCTTTCCTGTTAAGTCTCTCAATCTTTGATTTGAGCTTGGTCTTCTCATATTGTATATTCATTAAATAATAGTTGATACACCCTTAAATTATCTTATATACTTAGATATCTTAGATATCCAGAATTTTTATCTTGTATTTTATGTTTTCAGAACTTACCATTTGAGTTAGGTGTAGTGGTGCAGGCCTATAATTCAGGGACACTGGAGGCTAAAGCAGGAGGATTGTAAGTTTGAGAGCAACTTAGTGAGAATCTGTCTCAAAAAAATATAAAAAAATTAAAAGGGCTGAGCTGTGGCTCAGTGGTAGAGCACTTGCCTAACATGCATGAGGCTCTGGTCCTGTAAGCAAATAAACAGAAAACATATCTATATGATTGTTAGGATTTTTTTGCCCATATCTGTAACATTTCATTGTCTAAAAGAGTTTAGTGAAATATTTTCAGTAATGTTTGCCCTGCCACTAAATGGCACATAGTAGTTTTTGGTTTTGCTTTTTAAAAAAACTAGTAGGTACAAAGGTGTTTAACTTCATTTCATATTATGTACCATATTTTATCATTTTTAAAATTTTCATCATAATGTAAATTTCACATTGACTAGGTAATTGGGAATATAGAGGAGGAAAACATTTCTTCTACCCTCTTAGGTTTGATAGATGAGGTCTGTGAATTAAACTGACAAAAGACAGATTAACAGGAAAAAGAGCTTTAAAGTTGTGTTGATGTCATTGCTGTTTTTGTGTGCACCTGGCTTCAGAAATGGAAGTGAAACTCCCAGAGAAATGCCTTGGTTCAGAGATTTACTTGCTACTTCCCTGAGGGCAGGTGATACAGCGTGAAACTGTAAAGAGGGTGTGGAGAGGGGACTGGGAAGTACCCAGAGGAAGCCCTGATGGTGGGGGTTTGGGGAGGTTTGTTTCTGTAGACTAGCACCGGGCCTCTCTGTCTGCCACTTTAAGGAAATGGGGGACGGTGTGCCTTAGTTTTTGGTAGAAGAGGCGAAGGAAGGTAGAGAAGTTTTTCTGAATCTGTTGACTCTTAATTGCCTTCAGCTCAAAATAATGGGTTATAACAAAGCACAGCGAAGATGACGATGACGGTGGCATGTGTCAGTCCCCTATGGGGGTCTGTGGCTGTAAATACTGTAAAAGTCCTGTATAATTTAAATTATATGGAAGATTGCATTTTCTATGCTAAATCTTAGGATTCATACAACATTTTAGGTTTTCTTTAAGGAGTTCCTTAACATTTTAAGGGTTTAAGAATTGTTTATAAACAGTGGTTCTAGATAGAGTGTGCTTTTTAAAAAGCTACCATTTTTGGAGCATTTTCCATGTTCATTTATTTTCTCCTTACCAAGTTCAAGATCTCATTTCATCTTTATAATAGATACTCCTATTTTACAGGCAATGACACAACCTTAGAGGGGTAGTGACATCTCAGTGTTCACCTTGGTCTTCCTGGCACAGAATGGTTTGCTAGTATTCAGATAATTTTTAAATGAAAGATACTTAAAAAAAAAAATACTGCTTTGTATATCCCTGAAATCTTAGTGCCTCCTATGCAGGAGAGCGTCCATGAGGAGGGAGTGACTGCACATTAATAGCAAGAGCATCAACTTGACTTAGGAAGTTAGCTGAAAACTCCAGAAGTAGCGGGTAAGTGGAAGTTGTTTTCCAACAGCCTGAACCCTTCTGTGTGTGGGTTCATTTGTAGTGTAAGACATTATTTGCCCATTTAACTCCATCTTCATTTTCTGAACTTTCTCCCCAGTGTAGTTGGGTAGCATATTTTAGGGTTTCTCAACTTCCAAGAAATGGAATTTTATTATTTGGCATGAATATTTGAAAACTGGGCTATGATTTAAAAAAAAAAAAAGCCAATGTTGTGAAAATATAATTTGAAACACTTCAAACCCCCAAAAATATTTTCACAAGGGTAGAAGAGAAAACTGTTTTATTACTGAAT
This sequence comes from Geosciurus inauris, assembly GCA_004024805.1. Taxonomy (NCBI): domain Eukaryota; kingdom Metazoa; phylum Chordata; class Mammalia; order Rodentia; family Sciuridae; genus Geosciurus; species Geosciurus inauris. The sequence continues at coordinate 93,442 of PVHX01002835.1, forward strand.
AGCATTAAATCAGACTGTGGTCCGTCCCCATTTTAGGCAGTCAAGAAGACAAGACAGAAATTCGACTTTTCTGTAGCTAAATGGTATCGGTAATCCAGACTTTGTAAAAGTAAAAAGGGCTTTCTTTGTGGTCTTAGAACTACAATCCAGCAAGCAGATTCAGATAGCTCAGAATTAGTGTTTTGAGGAAGGCAAGTGAAGTGGGAGCTTATGTTGAGCAAAGAGCTTTGATTTATCACAAGGTAATAAAAATTCTTTTGTGGAGGGACTTCTGTTGGAGTGAGAACAGGTGCTGTGTCAGAGGGCCTGTGTGACTAATAGCAAATGAAAAAAGGAATGTATAAACTTAGTAAAATATCCATAAGACAAGAGTTCTGTAACCTCTTGCTGTATGTCTCTAAACCTGTTCCAACTGCCTGTGTTCAGAAGGTAGCCACAGTTCCCATGCCAGGGCCCAGCTGCAGTCATGGGTACATGGTCCTCCCCTGAAGCCCAGCTCCATTCTGAAAGGTCTTTCAGTGTTGTTTGCATCATATTTTCCTTTGATTTTCCCCAGTGGTTATTATCCATTATATCCACGTTTTTCAAGATAAAATTGCTGATTTTCTTGTTTTTATGAATAAGTTTTATAATTTGGGAATTATAACTGGGAAAAAAACTGGGAAATTGGTGGTGTCTTCCTTGCAGAGATGCTCTCGATTCTCTAGGAAACGTGCTGTAGTTGAGACTAGAGGCTTAGATGTATGTTCAAGGAGCGGGAAAGAGGATAAAATTCTGACAAAGGAAAAGGGAGGAGTTTCTTACCTTTCATTTTCAGCAGGGAGAATTATTCCTCCTGTTTTGAATCCATGTATGACCTCGTTGCTTTGCAGTCCACATCCACACGCACCTTTAACGATTTAGGTGGTCACAGTTAAAGTAATGCCTTGTTGGCTCACCCACAGTGCTTTTGTTGCTAGAAACTGAAAGCCCTTCACACATTTTTTAGTTTTCTTTGTCTGCTTACAGGAGTGCTTTTGGCATTGTGTTAATGCCACAACATTCATATTGTGTTTTTCCTGTCTTGTGTACCATGGGACTTTAAGGAAGTTGTTCATTTGAACCTGAGCATAGGATGAAATCTGATGATAATTTTACAGTTAGTAGTGTCAGGATCTATGACATGTAGTGGGATGGATGAGTTGGAAGTTTCTGTAACCAGTTTTGAAAATTCATACCAGGAAGGTCTGGATGCTTTTAGGTGATTGTCCTTACTAGTCTTTGAAAGGACGCAGCCTACCACTGCCTTTAAATGCTAATGTGAGTGAAGTTTGTTGGTTTGTACTAAAACTTGACCAGGTGTCTGGTATGTGATTTATCTGTTTCAGAGTTATCTTAAAGGGCTCTATGAAGCAGAACTTTGCTGGTTTATTATTTAAGTCATGGACATAAATTCAAACTCGAAAATGACCTGTTGGCTTTGTATTATCTGGAATTGTCTAGGAAAATAATTTGGATAAATTAGCAGAATCAAATGATCTAGGGGGTGACATATCAGGCCATGTTGGTGTGTGTGGTTTTTGCTTCTTATTAGATGGCAGTACAGAATGGAATTAAAATTGGATGAGGTAGCCTTAGGACACAGACTGACATGTTGGAAGACAGGAAGAAATGATCATGTAAAGCATAGTACTGATTTACCATAGTGTGTAAGTATTTTTAAAGTGAGATTTTACCGGGGAAAAATGTTACTTAATGCCAAGAGTTCTCCCTTGTATCTAATTGGGTTGTACTAACAAGTTTTTTTTTTCCCCAGTTGTAAAGTGCATAATATTTAATTTTAAAAGGTAGCTCTTTCAGACATGTCTCCTTGTCTTGCAGTAGACAGATTTATGAGGGATCTGATTCTGATAAGTTGAATATGAAAATTTGGTTAAGTAGCAATTTGTTAGTAGCCAATTTCTTAAAGTTGATTTTTAAATATGAGTTGTCTTTTCTAAAATGTTCTCTCTGATTGCTTTTAGGTTACCTAGGGTATGAATTAATACAGACTTGGAATCTCTGAAAGAACTTAGAATCAGCATTTTGAGGTAAATATGTATATACTAAAGTAGTAAGGTTATCCCCATTTGCTTTGTTAACATCTTAGCAAAAAAAAAAAAAAAAATATATATATATATATATATATGAAGTGAGGAGGTTCAGTCTCCCGGTGAATGTCTTGAAGGGTTGGAAATAGATGAGTAATGATAGACGGCTGCGGGGGTAAGCGTACCTATCACAGTAAGCTCATTTGCATGAACAAAATTTTGGTGTGAGATCTTAACAAAACCAGTGTTTGTTGATTAAATCTTTCTTTTTTAAAATTTTTTTTATATATAGATGGACACAATACCTTTATTTATTTTTATGTAGTGCTGAGCATTGAATCCAGAGCGTCTCATGTGCTAGGCAAGCGCTTTACCACTGAGCCACAACTCCAGCCCCTGACTAAATGTTTCTAATTGATGCTTTATGCTTTCTTAGTTTTGTAATTTATAATCTCATTTAGAAGAGGTACCCCAAATTTAAACTTCTTCCCAATAATAACATTGTTAACTGTGTTCTTGAATTCTTTTATTCATAAACTAATTTTGTAAAAGAATTTACAGTATGAATATAACTGTGCTTTGAGTTTGTGTTTTTAATTTCACTTTAGGAAATGAGAATTGTTTGATTTTAGACATGTATTAGAGACTTAATTCTAGGTCATGTCAATTTATCAGCCAAGTCTCTTCTGGTGACCTTCTTTATTTCTTTATCTTTCTATTTTTGGGGGGGAGGGTGGGGGGTACCTGGGATTGAACCCAGGGATGCTTATTAACCACTAAGCTACATCCTCAGCCCTTTCTGGTTTTTAATTTTGAGATAGGGTTTCCTAAGTTGCTAAGGCTGGCTTTGAACTTGAGATTCTCCTGCCTCAGCCTCCTGAGCCAGAATTACAGGCATGTGCCACCTGCTCTTTCTTTTATATGTGTGAATTTAGGAAACAATGCACAATTACTTTTTCACTTTTCTATAATCTGTAAAGCATAATCTTTAAAATTTACTCAACTTTGATTTCGTTGTATTCCTTTTGAAGTCTTGCCTTGATCTTTTCTTTATGTCCCTTTTTCCCCCACCCAACACTCCCGAGTTTCTGGAAGTTAGGCATAATGTTGTTAGAGCTCATTCTCTTGTTCTTTGTTGTAAGATAAGACTTCATATCCTAAAATTACTCAAATATGTTTTGTTTAAAGTTTAATACAAAATAAGGGCCTTTTATTCAGTTCTTTATCAGGAGGACTCGTGTATGTTCAGTTTACAGGAATCTTACACTTGCCTATTTTTGCATTTATTTTTAGAGCAGAAGCGTGGGCATGCTGTGATTTTCCAATAAACTGCTATCACAATGTCAAAATGCAGTTCAGACAGCAGCAACACAGAGATCTCAGACATTAAAACGGTAAATCTATGATGCGTCATTTGGAAAGAAGAGTTCATTCTTGTGTTCTGTTGTTTTTTGTGATGCTAGGAATTGAACCCAGGGCCCATGTGCTCTGCCCCTGAGCTACACTCCAATCTTACTAAGTTATTTCTAAGTTAATAATACATAGAAGCTGTGAAACAGTCTCACCAATTTCATAAGTATAGTTACTTGACAATAAATTTAAAACATGCAGTTGAAAAACAGTCACTTGGAGTTGTTCTTTTGACTTTGCCAAAGTAGTTAACCATAGTTCATCTGTAAAACTGCAGAGCTTTTACTTACCAGCAGGGACTCAGGGCTTTTCATTGGGCCAAATTTAAAAAAAAAAAAAAAATCTGCTTAAATATGCCAAAGAAAGTAATAATTGACAAAATTACAGGTTTTTCTGTTTTTACATTATTAGATAACCTGTTGCATTTTTAAACTTGTATTTACTTTCCCTAAATAGCCCATTACTGGAGCCAGCCACTGTATATGAAATGAATGAAAATTAATTTAAATATAAGGACCTTTTGGAAAATATAATCAGAAGGCTTACATTGCTGTCTTCATTTCCTTGTAAATCTTCTTTCCTGTCCTCACGGGTCAGCTAGTAGGTATGGGGTACATGCGCTTATCCAAACCAAATAAAAATATATATTGAACTATCCATGATTCTGTTCTCTAACATGTGGACACTCATGAGTCTCTGACTCAGCTTATAAAAACACTTATTTAAATGTACATGTGGAACATTATAGCAGGAAATTTTAAGAGATACAAAGAATGAGACACATCTTGTTCTTGCAGAGCACGTATTCTAGTAGAAGAGTGAGGTGCGTATTTGTGTCTGTGAATGTAAACGGATATGTAAATTATGAAGGGCAGATGAGTAGAAGCTGTTGGAAGGTTTTCATGTCACTCAGGTGACATCATTTTTGTCCTACAAACCTGCACTGTTGCTTTGCTATGTCCTGGGTGTGGTTCAGGCAGTGGGTCACCATAAAAATAAGACATTCAGCTCCTGCACTCAACCATTTCACTCAGTTATACATGTAAACCAGGGGTGGATTGTTTATATCCATAAACTAAAATGTTATTTCTGTAGTTTTAAAACAAGTTATAGGCAGTCAGGGAGCATTAGACATGTAGCCTACAGAGATTACTTTGGGTTGTGGAAAGGCTGGTAACTGGCGAGGAAGCAGAAGCAGCATTGTAAGCTGGGAATGACCCAAGTGAGGTGGATAGAGGTGTCAGAGGTCAAGCAGGTGAGAGTAGGGGACAGTGATATCCAGAGTGTTCTTTGGGACCAGATATCACAGAGGGATGTGCTTAGATTAATTTCCCATTTTAAAATCAAGTATCTTTTCTATAAATTCTCTTCTAATATAACATTTAATATTACCACTTGCTAGGGTTTTTTCCTGAAAGCTGATAGAATCCTTGTGTTGTCCTTGTTTTGTTTTGTTTCTTCATTGCCATCTTTTTTTCTTAATATTTTTTTAGTTGTTGATGGGTCTTTATTTAATTTATTTATATGTGGTGCTGAGTTTGAACCCAGTGCCTCACACATGCTAGGTGAGCACTGTACCACTGAGCCACAGCCTCAGGGGCTTTTTATTGCCACCTTGATTTATATTTCCTTTATGTAGAGCCCAAATAATGACAAATATATGCTTTCATTTCATTGTTGTTTGATGTTATCTTCACCTTTATTTTAAAATTGCTTCTTAGAAACTAACCACCTGTCTTTTTCTCCAAACTATACAAATTGTGAGTGGGGAAAGTTATGAGAAGTGTCATATTTTCTAAACAAAACAAAACAAAACAAAAAAACTAGTTTTCTGCTTTTTGAGATTCCAGGAACGGAGGCCGGGCAGTGAGTCCCCATGCATCTCCTCCTTTCCCAGGCTCTTTACCTGTTGTTTTGTAGGAACAAGATTGTCACTTGTGGGTGAGTTGGTGTCTTGAGGTCACACTGGTGTAAAGAACAGGGGAGGTGGAAGGCTTGCTTTTCAACAGGAGTTGAGTCTGCTCTGCTGGTCTCAATCCAGCTTCTCTGGCCTGCCTGCTTTCCTCTGTGACTTTACTATATTGTTTTCAAACAAAATCTCTTTCCTCCCTTGACTCACTACAGAGGGAAGACTGGCCACATTTCCCCCCAGTTCGTTTTTGAAACAAGCATTTGCTCATTTGCAGTTTAAGAAAAGATTTACTGATAGCAGAAAGAAAAAAAGAAAAAGAAAATAAAAAACCTGCCAGAACTCATAAGAACAAATTAGAAGAGAATTTCTAAGTTTCAAAAGTCTCAGAAGCTTCTAGATGGAATTTCTCCCAGTTTCTTGGTATAAGTGGTGCTAGACCAGTGGTTTCTGTCCTACAAACAGAGCTGCTCAGCTGTCCTGTGATGTGGCTGCAGGACCTCTCCATCATCTGTTTCTGATCTGGCTTTTCCTTTTTCCTCTCCTCCTGTCTCCCTCCCTCCCTCCCTTTTCTATTCCATTTGTTTGTGTTATTTCTTCTTTTTTTCCTACATAGACTTTTTATAGGAGACTATAATAGTGATTTAGATTATCATTTAGTTTACTTTTGTTTAGAATCACAGAAAATTCAACTCCAGCTAGCTTGGATAGGAAGAGAATTTGTTGGCACATGTGATTGAAAAGGCCACTGTTAGACTGGGCAGTTCACTGATATTACCAAGGACCCAGTTTCTTTATTTTTGCCCTCTGCAGTGTTGGTTTCATGACCCTTTTCTAGGGTATAGGGTAATTTCTGCAGCAGATGGGACTGTTATAATTTTTTAAATATTTTTTTAGTTGTAGATGGACACAATATCTTTATTTTTATGTGGTGCTGAGGATCGAACCCAGTGTCTCATGCATGCAAGGCAAGTGTTTTACCCCTGAGCTACAATCCCAGCCCGGGACTGTTACAATTTCTTAAACCATGTCCATAGGGAAAGAATGAATTTCTTCTCAACCATTAAATAAAAGTTCAAAACTTTTTGTCAGTGGCTTAGCATTAACCACTTTCTCTGGCCAAGGAAGAGTCTTGTGCCCATGGATTGGTCTGTCCAGAGAGCAGAAAATAAGAAACTGGATCCTTGGTAACTTCAGTGAGCTACTGCTTGCCTGAGACAACACAGAGATGGGGACTGGAACTGTGGAGGAAGTGCACAGTGGGCATTTGAGGTACAGTATGCTCCAGAATCCACTGTAACTGTGCCTTTGGATACATAAAGGAGTAAAGTATTTCTTTATATTACAATATAAAATTTAAGAAGGGACTCAGTAATACCCTGTCTGAGCGAGATCAGTATTTCTAAGAGATTAACAGCCTTTGCTTGATTTTTATTGCAGTATCATTCACAGTAGCTAAGATTGAAGCAAAAACCCGCGTCTGTCAATAGACAAATGTACACACACAAGTACACAAGGATGTTATTCAAAGAATGAAGAAAAAGGTTTATGCTGCAAGAATAAGTATAAGGCAGTATGTGCTTTACCCCTTTGGCCTTGCTTGCTTTCTGCTTCTACTTCTCTGTCTCCACATACATTCTTCTTCTGAATCATTTGAGAACAAGTTCCATACATCATGGTCCTTTGCCCCTAAATACTTCATGTATGTTTCATAATAATAAGGAATTACAGTGTAGTTATCAGCTTCAGCTTTATTATTTTATTATCAGCTTTATTATTTTAAAGATAAATAATATTCTAATGCAGTATTTTTAGAAACAAAAATTAATGCAAAAATCCAGACATTACAAAATATCAAAATCTGAAATAAAGACAGGATCTTTTTTTTTTTTTTTCTTTTTAAAAGGGAGGTCTTCTAACAAGTAAGTCAGACTTTCAAGCAGGATGCCCTGGTTCTTTTGTTTCTTGTGAGTTTGCTCAATTAGCTATTTCTTCTCCTATTTTTTCAGCTTCCTTCTCTCTATATTCATTCTCTAAAACCTACAAACATCACCTTTAAAGCAAAAAGAAAAAGAAAAAGCAAGAATGGCTTCATCTCTGTTGTCTTGTTTCCTTCTAATACCTTCTTCAGTTCTTTGCTTTACTCTAAAATTCTTCAAAAAGGTAATTTATTCTAAAGCCTTCATGTTCTCACCTCCCCTCAACTCTCCCTGTTTAGGATTTCCTTCAGGGAATTTTATCATTGCTGTTACCTACAGTTTTTGAAATGGATTCAACAGTGTCCTTTATGAATGAATGAAATGAGTATCTCTGAGATCCCTGCACTTGAAGGTGGATGGCAACATATTCACAGTAGCCAAGACATTGAAACAACCTATGTGTCTGTCAGCAAATGAATGAGAATACACAAACACACACACAAGAATATTTAGTCCTGAAAAAGAAGAAAATCCTGCCATTTGCAGTAACACAAGTGAACATGAAGGACAGTATGCTAAAATAAACTAGGCTCTGGAAAATAAATGCTGCATGAGCTCTCTGATACGTAGGATCCTAGTAGGCTTCTTACAAGCAGAGAAGAGAGTGGTGGTTACCAGAGTGGGAAGAGGGAAAGGGGGAGGATGTCAATCAGAAGATACTAAGTTTCGGTTTTGTAGAATGACTAATTTCTAGCAATGTGATGTCCAACATGAGGACTATAGTTAATACTACTATATGCACTGTACACTAGAATTTGCTGAGAGAGCAGCTCTTAGGCATTCTTACTACCCCCCAGAAGGTAACTATGTGAAGAGATGGATGGGTTAATTAGATTGATTACAAACAGTTAACTATATCAAAACGTAACTCTTCATCTTTAAGCAATATCAACTGTAAAAAAAAGTTCTTTATGGCAGTGTTCTTCAGTTTGGGATTCAGTCTGTCAGGTATCACAACGTTTAGTTATCATGCCTCTTAGAGCTTTCTTTAATCACCAACATTTTCTTAGTTTTTCTTTGTATTTTTGGCATTAACATTATTGAAGAATATAGTCTCTTTTCCCTTTAGAAAATAACATTCCTCACACTTATTTTGTGGACTCTGTTTCTGGAGTTTGTCATTGTCATGTGATACCTACATGAGCAGAAAGGGTAGCCGTAGAGAGGAGGGGACACTGCTGGCTCCTGGATGCACCTGGTATCTGTGTGGGAGCAGGGGAGTGGTTGGCAGCACAGCCCTGCCCTCTTCTGCTTCCTTTTATCTTCCCTCACCAAGATTTCTGCTCCTTCCCTGACACCTCCCACCATGTCCTTCATAGGTCTAGGTTAGTGTGTGTGGAGTGAAAAGTGAGGCGTCAGGCATTAAAGGGCACACAGCCCTAGATGGGGTACAGCTGCAGTTGTGAGGAATAGAGAGGCATCAGGAGAACTGGGGGAGCCGGAGTGGTGGTGGCAGTGCTGGTGCCCGCCTTAGTCTGGGACCTTCAGAGTGGCCTGTTGGTTCCTGGGAGTCAGGGGAACTAGACTTCTCTATGGGCATTTTAGCCTCTGTCACTGAAGAAAAGGTTGAATTGATGAGCCTGCAAGTCAAGGGCCTGAGGGGTTTAGGGAAGTGGATGCCAGGTGTGAGGCAGAAGCAGTGGCTGTTGGGGCTTCCGTCCAGCAGCAGATTGCTTCTCCTGAGGAGCACGGTGTGGTTGATCCAGGAGACAGCACTCCTTAGAGTCTCATAAAGCTCATGCATGCTTTGCATGCCGCCTTCTGAGAGGATGAGACAGACCATCTGCTCTGTGCTCCACAGGCCCCTGCCTTATTGAGGTCTGCAGCATGAGGTGCCCCAAGTCATTCCTTGAGATGGCACTTTGTACTGGCTGGATGTTGAATTCTTGTCTATCAGAATTTGGTATTGTGCCTAGGCATGAAAGAAACTATACTTGAGGCTTCTTGTTGGATTAGATACAACAACTTAATCACATTTTGTACTCTATAAATTTTAACATGTCAGGAAGAGTCACAAGTTTTGTTTGTCAGAGAAAGAAGATCTGGATTTTCCTTCCAGTTTCAGAGTGATAGCAATGAACAGTCAAGCAGGTTAAGGGAGGACATTCCCATCTAAGGGGCAAGTCCGTCCTGCCTATTGATGAACTTTCTCACACAGATTTGAAACCCTAGCCCTCTGTTCTGGTTAAAAAGACTCAATTTTTATTATATTATTTTACATAATGAAATTTATTTGTGTAAAAACTGAGATACAGAAGAGTGCTTAGGTAATTTGAAAAACTTTTCATTTCACAGAATGGCATGCTTTATTTTCATTTATCTGGGGTATGTATAGTTTTAAAGATACATATCTAAATTGTTGATCAGCTCTGCAGTGTGGTAGATTGTCAGTTGAGTGAATATCTGTGTTCATAGCCCTTTGATAAAATGACATCTTTAGGTGAGGTGTTCTAATCTCTACTGTGGTGTGGACATGGTATTAAGTCCTTACATTGTGTCATTAACTTATCAATAATAACATCATAGATATTTACTGATAATATATTTGTATATGTTTACATGTTTTATGTACATGTATCTTTAACAAAGCATCAAATTATGCATATTTTCTTTTAAAGGTATAGTATGGACACTGTTCATTTCAATAATATAGATGTAATCTTAGTAGATTTAAGAATTAGTGTACAGATAGCTATACCATAATTTATTCAGCTAATTTTCATCAAATTGATTTTAAAGTTATTTCTTGTTTTAAATAATAATGCAGCAACACCTGTTCAGGTACTTACAACTGCGCAGATGTCTGATTCATTATTTTAGAAAAGTTTCTCATTAGAGGTGTTTTGGGTCACATATAGAATGCTTGACTTTTAAAATGATCCTCTTAGATCAAGAAAAAGCTAAAATAACTCTAGGAAGAGTTTGACATAGCCCCTAGGAATGATACTCTGATGTTTCTCTTGTTTCTGTGCTGCTTTTGTTTCAGCCCTGCATGGTTGTGTAATGGTGTTCTTTTTCCCTTTTGTAGTAAGCTGTGCTAGGACAAAAATGCAATGAAAGAAACACTGGATGAATGAAAAGCCCTGCTTTGCAACCCCTCAGCATGGCAGGCCTGCAGCTCATGACCCCTGCTTCCTCACCAATGGGTCCTTTCTTTGGACTGCCATGGCAACAAGAAGCAATTCATGATAACATTTATACGCCAAGAAAATATCAGGTACTAATGAAAACACTAATACTTGAGCGTTTTTCACTAAAATGGAGTAAATTAGCATATAGTTGACACAACTTATAAAACTCATTTACCCTATCAAGCCTCCCTCTTCTGATTAATTTTCTCATTTGAAACACTTTTGTTCTTAATAGTTCTTTTCTTTTCTAATGTCTGCTGGGTAATTGATTTTGTTGTATTTGTGAAATTTTTTCATCAACCTCACTGTCCTTAATATCCATTTGGGCATGTCTGTCCTAATGAGCTGGGCAGGAGCTGAGGTTGGTTTGATAATGCCCAGTTGTGCATGGGCAGAGCTATGGTTACTATGAGTTTAGTCAGTTGTATTCTACTGAAGTAGTCCATGCAAAATTAATTCTTAAATTAAATGCCATTCCAGCATCTATTTATAGCATACCTATGTATTGCAGGCATTTTATTCCTCTGATTGTTATTCTTGTATAAAGATGTAGAAAGTATTTGTTTTGGGGACAATTTGTTTTGGGGACAATTATTTGTATTTGTTTTGGGGATGATTATTAGAGGAAGATTTTAGAAAACACTGAAATTTCCTAATTTAAAAATCAAATTTCCTAAATTTTGCCCTTAGGTAGGAAGTGTATAATCTTGTTTTCCACCATATTTCTAGGTTGAACTGCTTGAAGCAGCTCTGGATCATAATACCATCGTCTGTTTGAACACTGGCTCAGGGAAGACATTTATTGCAGTACTACTCACTAAAGAGCTGTCCTATCAGATCAGGGGAGACTTCAGCAGAAATGGAAAAAGGACCGTGTTCTTGGTCAACTCTGGTAATAAAAAATTATTTTATCAGATGGTGTGGAGGAGATTGGAAGACAGTTTGATGTTTAAGCAGAATATGTCTGTGGATGTTAAAGTATTGAAAGTGAAGAGTTTGACAAATGTGCTGTTGAAGCTGTATTGGCAGAAATATATCCTTTGTAGTATTTCTTTGCTTTGTTCTAATGCTGTATGTCTTTTGAATGAATTACTTTTGGAACACAGTTTGTTATAGTTATTTTTATCCTTGATGTTTTAGCTTCACAAAACATGTCAAAAGATGATTGGATACCTTTTTGATTTGTGATTTTGCTATGCCCAGCTATAGAAAGGAAGTTAAATGCTCTTAAAAGCTAGATACTCAGTATGAGTTTAAAGTACTGGTTTTATATGTTTGAGATTATATGTCAAAATAAAAACTATCAAATGTGCATCTAAGCTGATAAGTTCTGATAGACTGTTGTCACTCCTCGCCGTTGTTTTGGATCCTCTCAGCATAGCTCTGTTCTGAATACATACGAGCCTGTCTTATTTCTTGGTGAAAAGGCCTGGTGGTGTTGAGAGGGCAGGAAGGGTGGATCTAAAGCAGTTGCCACTCCAGGCTGGAAGGGAGAGTCTGAGGTTGGAGGGAATCTGCCATAACAAAGCAAGGTAGTGTAAGGGCCTCTGGAGTGAGTGGCAGAGAGCCAGATGGTGAGTCTTGCTAAGTGCCTATGGAGGGTGATGTTGGCACTGTGATTATGAATTGGCTGTTTAAAAACTGGTGGCTAAGTATGATGGATGACCATGAGCATTTCTGTGACTGTCTTACTCATTAGTAGTCCAGAAAGTCATTGAGAAAGGGTTCTCATACTTACACAGAGTGTTGTATTTGTAATCAGCAAACCAGGTTGCTCAACAAGTGTCAGCGGTCAGAACTCATTCAGATCTCAAGGTTGGAGAGTACTCAAACCTAGAAGTAAATGCATCTTGGACAAAAGAGAGATGGAACCAAGAGTTTACTAAGCACCAGGTAAGACTTGTAGAGAAATTACACTTTATAAATCTTACAAGTCCTTGACTTGGTTTATGAGATGACTTGTAGCCTTGGTTGTCTGAATTAGGTTTGAAAATTTCACTTCCTTGCTCCTTCTTAGCCTAGGGATCAGCCCTTAAGCTTTCTCTTTCATTGTAAGGCTTGTCTGAAAAGAAAGCGAATTACTAATTTGTGTTGCTTTTAATCTGTAGAAAAGAAACCGCTTTCCTTGATATTTACTTACTTGAAAAACCTGAGTTTATATGACCTATTTCTGACTTGGGGATAACCTGCTTTCAGGAAGCTGCTCTTGAGTTCAGTGTATTGAAACTGGAGAAATTTCTTGGTTGAGGGTTTTGGATCTTTGATGGATACTCCCTCTGAGGTCCATGTGTCCAAGTAGCATGTGCTGAGGGCCTTTTGTGTGTGACAGTAGTGATACAGAGTGGTTAAGAGATGCTTCCTAACTAACTTTAAACAGCCCACAGCCTACTAGTCTTTCTCACATATTGGGCTAAAGCCTCATAAATAAAGCCCTTAAATGTCCATGGAATCGTAGGCTATAAACGGATATTTGGATGTCCAGACAAACTTGTCAGTTCTTTGGGGGGAACTTATATACCGTGTGAAATGTTTTTATGATTTAACTAAATTGACAGATTTCATCAGTCAGAATGTGGCTATGGAAACCTAAAAACACCTGAAGGTCTCTCTTATCAGGAGATTTTTTCCATAATTTTTTCCCCATATTTTCCTAATTTACTTCTTGGTTCCAATGTATAAAATAATATACATTTAGAATTTTGTTCTAATTTTGAACTAATGTATTTCTTATTCCTCACATATGATGTAATGGCTCTATGATCTGATCTTATAAAGTGTATCCAAGCAGGTGTATGGCATGTTTATGTATTGATATCAATTTTATTTTAGGTTCTCATTATGACTTGCAATGTCGCCTTGTATGTTTTGAAAAATGGTTTCTTATCACTATCAGACATTAACCTGTTGGTGTTTGATGAGTGTCATCTTGCCATTCTAGACCACCCCTATCGAGAAATTATGAAGGTAGGTTTTTAGACTTTATCAGTCCTAACAATTCCTGGTCAAACTACTGAGTATATGCAGCTTTATTTGTACATATAAAAAGTAATAATATTAGTTAACAATATGGGGAACTTGGTATATGAACGAATGATTATTAATGTTGATTTAAATCTATAATGTTTTTACACATCATACTGTAAATGAATTACATATAATAATCTTGTAGCATATCTAATATACTTTTTAAAAAACAGATCTTTTAAACACACCACAATGATTCCATAATATTTTGTGGTCCTTGGTATATTGGTGTTTCCACTGAATAAATTCTTTTTTAGTGTTTGAGTGTATGTCAGTGATTTTGATGTTTTAATATGATAGTGTCTCTGGTCACGGCCTTGCGAAATGAAGTCTTTATTGTCAGTATCTTTTATTATGTAGCTCTGTGAAAATTGTCCATCATGTCCTCGAATTTTGGGACTAACTGCTTCCATTTTAAATGGGAAATGTGATCCAGAGGAATTAGAAGAAAAGATTCAGAAACTGGAGAAAATCCTTAAGAGTAATGCCGAAACTGCAACTGACCTGGTAGTCTTAGACAGGTAAGCACTTCTGATTGGCTTGGCTTTTTAAGACTAGTTACAGTTGTAACGAGTAAGCCCTCAGCATCCTTTGTAGTCCCTTGCAGACAGTACCTGTGTCTGAGAACAGGTGGCCGTTAAAAGTAGTGAGCAAGACTAAGCATTCTTTTTTTTTTAAAAATATTTTTTTTTAGTTGTAGGTAGACACAATATTTATTTTTATTTTTATGTGGTGCTGAGGATCAAACCTAGCACTAGGCAAGCGCTCTACTGCTGAGCCACAACCCCAGCCCTAAGCATTCTTTATAAGTACCTGCCGGTTCAAGAATCTCACCTTGTTTGCCCAGCGAGTGCGCAAGCGCAGGTGGAGGTGCTTCTGTCTTGAGAGAGGACATTACATAAACGTCAGCCCTTCCCCTTCCCTGGGGTTGCTGGAGACTGCACAGCAAACGCGTTCTTCCCTGTCATTGTGCTTTGTTGTTCTGACCTTGAGTCTCACATGATGCTTTGAAAGAACATTAATTATTTGAGAGAATTGAGCAATATACTTTAAAACATTTGGAAACACCCTATTGTTTTTAAAATGGGTTGCAGATTTCTGAGAAAGATGTTTTGATTTGTAGGTCCGTCTCTTTCAGAGGTTATTATTTTGAGTTTCAGTAATACACACAAAGAAATGCACACACACCCTTACTGATGTGCTTTAATTGATGGAAGGGAACCTATATAAATTATTAGGGAAATGGGTTTTTAAGTAATTATAACTAATTCAGTTCATAAAGTTTTAAACAAGCCTAAAGATTACCAAGTGGTGATTTTTTTTTTTTTTTTTTGGTACTGGTAGTTGAACTGAAGGGTACTTTACCACTGAGCCACATCCTCAGACCTTCTTAAACATTTTTTATTTTGAAACAAGATCTCAGTCACTTAGGGCCTCACAAAGTTGCTGAGGCTGGTCTCGAACTTGCTATCCTCCTGCCTCAGCTTTCCAAGTCACTGGGATTCTAGGTGTGTGCCATCACATCCAGCCCAAGTGGTGATTTGTAGGGTAGTTATGATAAATATAAAAAGACTGATTACTCTGGTTATGGATTTGAGTCAGACATGGGTTTCATTTACTAGCTCCACTAATTATAAGCTGTGTGACCTCAGGCGAGTCACATCACTGAATGAATAAAATGGCATTGACAGCAGTTTCATGGGATTCTTCAATGATCAGTTACATGGACACATGGAAAATACCTTGTGTGCCTGGCATTTAGTGGGAATTTGGGAAATTCTCTTTGTAGAGTAAGAGGAAAAGATAACATTTTGGATTTTGGACTTAGGTATCCAAATGCCATATGAAACACAAACCTTTGGCCTTAGGCTCTTCTGTTTTAGACTTTCTTGAGCCAGTATGAACTGTGATTAGAAGTAAAAGGCTACACTTGTGCTTTTCTCTGACCTGAATTTTTTTGCTTGGCCTGGTCTAGTGGAAGTTTTTGGGAGAAGGAGTGCTGTTAGAGCATTTAAGTAATAATTGCTAAGTGATCCTAGGAGTTTGCAGCCAGTTTTGAATGTTTGTGGCTTTTAATTTACCTACTTCTCCAAACTTGATTCTAGTTAAGTGTACATTCTGATTTTGGTTAAGGTAAGTCAAAAGTATAGTGTTTAGATATGTCTTTACTGTTTCTGAAATGAAATCATTGTGTGTAGGATGTCGTGCCTCTGGTTGCTGTGATTCATGAAAAGCAGGACAGATCCAAGGAGTGATGTCAGGAATGAATGGAAACTGGGGAGGTTTCTTTATGAGGATAGATTAAAAATAAAATTGACTTTTGGAAATGTTCATTTCAGAAACTTCTCCACTGTGACGTATCCTCCCTTTCTGTTTAAACTTCTGAAAGGAATTGGTATTGAGTTTCATGAGTATTTTTGAACATTTTTGTTCCATATTCTGGCTGATACCTAAGGGGCCAAATGATGGAAGTCTAATCCCCAAAACAAAAGCAAAAAAACCTGTGATGATAATGAAATCTATCCACAACATTCTTTGAACACCAGCCTTATGCCATTGTTCCTTGTGACCTAATAGGCCAACATGGTACAGATAAAAGGCACTTCGTAGTGCCACTCTGAAGGCTCACCGTTAGTTGGCCTTCTAGCCTACATGGAGATACAAACTGAAACTAGTTAGACCTGCGTGGGTCATGATGTTGTACTGGTTTTTAAAAATGAAGCGAAGGGTGTTTGGGGAAGGTGTGAGGCTTGACTGATTAAGCCTTTCATGTGGTGGTGCATGCCTGTATAATCCCAGCTCTTTGGGAGGCTGAGATAGGAGAATCACGAGTTCAAAGCCAGCCTCAGCAACGGCGAGGTGCTAAGCAACTCAGTGAGACCCTGTCTCTACATAAAACACAAAATAGGGCTGGGGATGTGGCTCAGTGTTCGAGTGCCCCTGAGTTCAATCCCCGATACCAAAAAAAAAAAGAGAGAAAGTGCCTTTCAAAGGAAGGTAGTCCTGAGTTTTGGTAGAAACATTTAATGCCTTTGAATTCTCATTTCCTTTGTAATCCTGTGTGAGGATTAAAATAAAGGTTAGGCCAGGTTCCTGCTTACGGTTCACATTGTAGTAGATGTCCGGTTTGTGTTCTCTCTTTCCCTCTTCTCCTCTTCCTTTGGAAAATGTCTCGTAAATAATGATTTACCAGTTTGCAGATAATGTTACACATTTGTGGTGGAGAAATTCAGTAATACAGAAAAATACTAAAATAGATACCTACAGTCATACCATTGCCAACATTTTAGAATATTTCTTAGTATCTATTCTCTTGTCCTTGATTTTAGAAAAAAAGTTTTTAAAGTATTTTCTCTGTGGTGATATTGACAATCTGTTTCTGATCTTAAAGATACACTTCTCAGCCATGTGAGATGGTGGTTGATTGCGGGCCATTCATTGACAGAAGTGGGCTTTATGAAAGACTGCTGGTGGAACTAGAGGAAGCACTTAATTTTATCAATGACTGTAATATATCTGTACATTCAAAAGAAAGAGATTCTACTTTAATTTCTAAACAGGTAAGCAAATTCAAAGTAAAGTATGATGAAAAAGCTTCTGTTTATTTTTAATATTGAAATGAAAAATATGCTTCTTAGAAACAAGAGGCTGTTTTCTACATATTTTCGTTTAAGGCCTTATCTTCTTATCTCCTTGGATATTTTTCATCGAACATATCATATTGGATTGAAGATTGAGTTTACCTGACAGATATTTACTTACTTACTTACTTACACTTATTTACTTTCTGTGGTACTGAGGACTGAACCCAGGGCCTCACACATGCTGGGCAAGTGTGCTACTGCTAAGCTACATCCCCAGCCCTTTTTACTGTACATTGAGACAGGTCTTTCAAAAAGACAGGGTCTTGCTAGGTTGTCTAGGCTGGTCTCAAACTCCATCCTCCTGCTTTACTTAACCTCCTGAGTAGTTGAGATTTCAAGCTTGCACCTGTGCACTTGGCCAGATATGTCTGTTTTCAAGCATAGACCTCCCTGATTTAAGGAGGTTAGTTAGATTCCAAACCATGGTTATTTAAGTGTGAGGAATGAGTCCAGTTCTTTTGTTGTTGTTGTTTTTGCTCAGGTGAGTTAGTTCCTGCTCTGACTCCTGAGCATATGAATTCTCCCAATGTTTCCTAGTGTCTGTGACTAGACGTGAGCCTGTCATCCTGAGAGCTGAGTAGTGCAGCTTGAGAGAGAGCATTAAGGAGATGTTCTTAATGGGCCCCACATGGGTGGCACTAATATCCTGCCCCCCTCAGCTTATTAGGATTGCAAGTTATGCCCCACCCTGCACCTGCTGAGTCAAACTAGATGCGGTCCCCAGAACTGAGCTTTGAATTTGACAAACCCTCCAGTGATTCTGATGCATTGAAGCTTGAGGACCACTGTCCTAAGATCATAGCCATTTTTGGTTGGTAGTACTATATTAAATGTGGGCTGTAATTTCTATTGTGCTGATTGTTTGATTTTTTCTTTTCTTTCTTCCTTTTTTTTTTTTTTGGTTTTTTTGGTACTAGAGACTCAACCCAGTGGTGCTTGATCACTCAGCTATACCTCTAATCCTTTTTTTTTCTTAGACAGAGTCTCATTAAGTTGCCCAGGCTGACCTTGAACTTGTGATTCTCCTGCCTCAGCCTCCTGAATAGCTAGAATTACAGGCGTTTACCACTGTGCTGATGCCCAAAGTTTTTTTTTTTTTTAATTCTTTGAATTCTTGCTAAGTCTATGTTCAACTCAGCATGTCCTGTGCTTGTTATGTAGAACTGGCAGTTCCTCCATGAGAGCCTAGCTGTAATGACTCTGAGCTATAGTTGTGAGGCACGGATGGCACTGTGGGCAGATTCCAAGATCAGAATCTAGAGTTAGCTAGGATTTTAAAGATAAGGAACTCTGCAGTTGTGCAGTTGTGGTATTTTAATTGAAATAATGCCAGAAAACAGTTACACAGTGAGTTTAGAACAATCTCACCTTTACAATCAGAAGTGCTAGGCTAATGGCTGACCAAAATTTACCCATAATCTTCCTCTGTTTAATATTCTTTGTAATGGAATATTTTTATAAGACCAAGGAATGTTGTACATAGATAAAGTTCAAGGAAAATTGTTTTACTACTTACTTCTTGAAGAGCAAAAGTTGCTGAAGTAAAAATTGCTCTACTACATAGGTCTTTGCATAATTTGGCAAGAAATAAATGACTTGGTTGTAGTTCTAACTAATTCACACATCTAAATTGAAGTTTTTCTAGGTTTCATTAACTTGGTACAATTGCATCTTTTTTTGTGTTATTTTTTTCTGGAAGAACAAAAGAGATGGTTCCACACGTAGATACATGAAATAGCAGAAGCTAAGAAGACCACTGGCCTCTCCTTCTGAGTTAAGGGGTTAACCTCAGTGTTTATATTGGTAAGGTAAATTGATTTTGAAGGGTGTTTAAACCCTAGGTAAAAGTGCTGCATGATATATTGTCTAGCATTTGCTTTTTTCTTTTTCTTTCTTTCTTTCTTTCTTCTTTTTTTTGGGTAGATTCTCTCAGACTGTCGTGCAGTATTGGTAGTTCTGGGACCCTGGTGTGCAGATAAAGTAGCTGGCATGATGGTGAGGGAACTTCAGAAGTACATCAAACATGAGCAAGAGGAGCTGCACAGGAAGTTCCTATTGTTTACAGACACTTTCCTGAGGAAAATCCATGCACTGTGTGAAGAGCACTTCTCACCCGCCTCACTTGACCTAAGATATGTGACTCCTAAAGTAATAAAACTGCTCGAAATCTTGCGCAAATATAAACCATATGAGCGGCAGCAGTTTGAAAGTGTCGAATGGTACAACAACAGGAACCAGGATAATTACGTGTCTTGGAGTGATTCTGAGGATGAGGATGAGGATGAAGAAATTGAAGAAAAAGAGAAGCCAGAGACAAATTTTCCTTCTCCATTTACCAATATTTTATGTGGAATTATTTTTGTGGAAAGAAGATACACAGCAGTTGTCCTAAACAGGTAAACCTCTCAGGTTAACATTTGCTTTCAGGTAGAACAAAGCACCTTTTCGCCTTGTGAAGCCACAGCTAAAATGGCTCAAGAGCCAGTTGAATGGCATCCAAGTGACCTTTGTCGGCAAGTTGTTCACTTGTCATGCTGTGCTGGCTTTGCTGAGGAGGTATTTGTAAACACAGTTGCTCTCTTTTAAGACCAATTTTGACATGACTAATATTTTCGTCTTAAAAGATGTTAATCTGTTTTGATTTTAAATAAGGAAATAGAAAAATTAAGTAATATTTAAGTGAAGCATTTATTGTTTTGTGTTTGATTGTTAAATTTAATTCAGATATTAACCTTTAATTAAATATTAGGCATTGTGTTAAGCACCTTCACATCAAGCTTTCTCCTTCAGGTAATCTTAGGATAATTTTTTTTGTTTTAATTTATTTATTACTCAGCTATACATGACTACAGAATGCATTTTGATTCATTGTACACGAATGGAGCACAACTTTTTATTTCTCTGGTTGTACATGATGTATAGTCGCACCATATGTACAGTTGTACGTGTACTTAGGGCAATGATGTCCATCTCATTCCACCATCTTTCCTGCCCCCATGCCTTAGGATAAATTTTATCTGGGTATTGTGGCTTTTTTAATGTGATTTTTTTTTTCCTTAGTGTGATATTTTGAGATACCTTTTCAGTTTTGTTCCTGTTTCCTGGCATATAGCTCTTGAAAATCCGTAGAATCACTGGCGTGGTGGCACATGCCTATAATCCCAGCACTTAGGGAGGCTGAGACAGGAGAATCGTGAGTTCAAAGCCAGCCTCAGCAACGGCAAGGTGCTAAACAACTCAGTGAGACCCTGTCTCTACGTAAAACACAAAATAGGGCTGGAGATGTGGCTCAGTGGTTGAGTACTCCTGAGTTCAATCCCTGATACCAAAAAAAAAAAAATTTGTAGAATCTTCACAGTGATACCTAAGCCTCTTTTGCATGCAAACGATGTAATTTATGGCTGCCAGCCCCTTAATAGCTTTAGGATGGGCCTGATCACTGGAAAAACTGACAGGATTGGATT
Source organism: Geosciurus inauris (assembly GCA_004024805.1). Lineage (NCBI taxonomy): Eukaryota > Metazoa > Chordata > Mammalia > Rodentia > Sciuridae > Geosciurus > Geosciurus inauris. Next base: position 114,072 of record PVHX01002835.1, read on the forward strand.
GTTGGGACTTTTAGTCCCACCCCTAACCTGCAGGGAAGGAGAGAGACTGAAGCTGAGTCCGTCACCAACAGCCAGTGACTTAATCAGTTCATGCTTCTGAAATGAAGCCTCCACAAAAATCCAAGAAAAGACAGTCTTGAGAGTTTCAGGATAGCTAGACATGTGGAAATTCCTGAAGGTGGCATGCCTGGAGGCATAAGGTGGCATATCTGTGTCCTTCCCACAGCCTTCATCCTGTGCACTTCTTGTCAGTATTCTTTGCATTAAACTGTGAAACCAGAGTGTTCCTGACTTCTCTGGATCACTCTAGCAAATTTAGAAGCCATTGGGGTAAAACCACCAGGGGCATTAGTTGGCATTTGAAGTTATGGAATAGACTTGGGGACTGTGCCTCACAACCTATAGAATCTGACCATACTCAGGTAGATAGTGTCAGAATTAAATTAAATTAGAGAATATCCCACTGGTGTCTGCTGCTACAGAATTACTTGCTGGCTTGATGGGGGAAAGTCCCTACCCTTTTTGAGGTCACAGGAGTCTTCTGGGTTGACTGCTGTGGTGTGGGAGCTGAGGCAAGACTGTTTTTCCAGCCTGCTAAATAATTTTGAGTCATGCTTTCAAGGATGCAGTGGAAAAGTTGAGAACTGGATTTGCAGTGTGAATTGGATTATAAACTACGGGTTAAAATGTTCTGAATCAGAAGAGAATAATGTTGGAAGAGTTCTGAGAATATTGGCAAAGGTGACAGAGAACCTGCATTTTAGGTTGTGGATTCCAACTCATTCCCCTTCTTCAGTGAAGGCTAGTTTTTCCTGAATATAGACCGCCAAGGAGCTATACTTAAATTTGTGTTAAGTGATCACTTAACATATGGTCCTTTTGGTTTGCGGATGGATAGTCTATTATTTTCTGCCAGAAAAAGGGTCCTTATTTTGTACTTAAGACAATCAGCTTTTCTATGCGATCTATTAATTGGCTAGAGTTGATCTCTAAGAACCTTTTCTGCAAGTGGTGATCTCTGAGGAAAAATTAAGCTTTGTTTCCTGAGGTAATTTGGGAATTTTTTTTTTAACTGCTTCTGAATGTTTGGGGGTTTTAGATTTTTTTGAGTAACAAGAAATTGGACTCGAGGGTAGTCATCTGGCAGTTTTCAGTCTGGTAATTTTCATAGTCAATTGAGCCTGAACTTTTCTGATGAATATGAAATAAAATAACTTTAGGTACTGAATTACCTTTAAATCAGTAGTTTAAGGTTGGAAAGGGACCTCATTGACTATCTAATCCAACCCACTTATTTTTATAAAAAAGAGAAAGTGCCCCAGGAGGAAAAGTGATTTGCTCTACATTAAATTGCTAGTCAGTGGCAGGACAATTCTAGAATCCTAATATCTCAACTCCTAGTTTCCATTTCTTTGTACAATCTTCATGCCCGTGGGCCTCACAACACTGGAAACCAGTGCTGCACAGTGGGAAGGTGGCCAGGAGACCTGCGCAGGACTGACTAGGGATTATTTCTTAGAATGAGAAAAAGGCATGTTGAGGATCATTTTCTGGGGCTTAGAAAGAAGAATGATGGGAGTTTATTTTCCTTCCCCCATTTCTGTATGTTTCCCTACAACTGCTTCATGGGGGTATTGATCTGCATGTTATTTTCATGTAGAGCTGTGTCAGTTTTCATTGCAGGAATATTAGCCTGGGAAGTTTTATCCAGAATCAATCAGTTACTTCCTATTGACTTTAAAGGATCGGATTAATTGTGATCAGCTTTCATAAAATGCAGCTGGAATTTAGTGTTATAGGATGAATCAAGAACAGTCTGAGGGTTGACTTTATGGGCATCTAATTAAATGGACAATAGAAGTCTTGTTCCAGTAAGCTTTTTAATAAGCTTAGAAAAACGTCCTGAAGTCCACATTCTTTCCTTCCATCAATTTAATGGGAGGAAACCTCCCTCAGTGGCAGTCAGGGAGCGCAGGCTCTTGCATTGCACATCCAGTGTTCTGTTCTCCTGATGTACAAGCTCATTCCCAGCCGTCTGTGTGCAGTGTAGGTATGTGCTCACCCTCATGTTTATGTCTTTCCTTTTACTGTATATAGGGTTTTATAGGTTACATTTATGTATACTTAACATTTTTTCACAGCACACTGGGAGGGAGGAAGGTAAATAGATATTCTTAACCATGTTGCAGATGAAGAAACCAAGACTCATTCGGTTTGTGATCCTGCCAAAATTAACAGATACCAGGTGGCAGAAAATGACTCCTGCCTGGTCACCAAGTGGTATCTTTTTCGTCCTGTGGTTTACTGGTATTGTGAGGTATTAGCATTGAACAAACCCGAGTTCACATCCTGTCTCTGCCCCTCCACACTTTTTTCCTATTATCTTTTGGTTTTGGAATAGTTTCAGATTTATGGAAAAGTTGGAAGGACAGTACAAAGTGTTCCCATATTCATCCCCAGACTTAGTTTATTCCATTGTTAACATGTCACCATTTGTCATAACTAAGAAAACTAACGCAGCACCTTAGTCCTTACTAAACGTCAGTCTTTTTAAAACATCTTTCTAAGTGTCTCCTCTGGTCTGTTAGCAATTTCCCTGTCTTTCCTTGTTTTTGAGGCGCGTAGCCAGTCTTGAGGAGTACTGCTCAAGCATTTCATAGCATGCCCCTCCGTTTGGGTTTTGTGATGTCTTTTGGGATTTTGAAGACTCCTACAGAGGTGCCCTCTGGTCACATCATACTGGGGGCTGGTGGTACCCATGTGAAATAGCATTGCTGCTGTTAAGTTTGGTCAGCTTTCACCTTTTCTTCATACTTTGGAAGCAGGTCTCCAAGTCCAGCTCATCTGGGAGGGCAGGATTGTTCTCCATCTCCTGGGAAGTGTGCATTAGGAAATGTTTTGGAATTCTCCTGGAAGGGAGACTTGCCCTTTTTGTTTGATTTATTGATCTTTTTATTGATCAAACTTATCAGACCACATATTTTTTCTCAGTGTGGACCCATGTTTAGGTTGTCATCCAATGCTTTTATTTATTTTGCCGCACACACTAGTTCAGCTTTAGCCATTGGGAGTTCTTTGAGCTCTGTGCCCTTTTAAGATACATTTATCCCTTTGTGTATTTGAGCATTTCCTTGTTTGGTAACAAGATGCTTCATTATCCTCTTTACCTTAATAGGGGTTCATAGGTTAGTTTCATATGTGGGTGTATTTTTAAAATATAAAATGCAAAGCTCTTGTTTTTCCTGCCCTAGCTATAATCAGCCATTTTGCCAAGGGGACTGTGGCCCTTTTACTTCTGACTGCCTTTTGGATGTATATTTTATGAAATTCATTTAACTTTAATAGTAGTAATACTCTTTTATTGGTTTAATAAAAGACAGTGTATATAAAAATGCTGTTATATTCCTGTCACTCAGTAATACTAGTTCTAAAGTCCTAAGTTCTTTTTGTTTTTTAATATTTTTTTAGTTGTAGATGGACACAGTATCTTTGTTTTATATATTTATTTTTATGTGGCGCTGAGGATCGAACCCAGCGCCCCACGTATGCAAGGCAAGCGCTCTGCCACTGAGCCACACCCCAGCCTCAGTTCCTAAGTTCTTTATGGACACATTTGGGGATTATAGAAAAATGTATTTGGTTTTCTCATATTTCTCATATTAACAAGAAAATATAAGAAGTATGGGATTCTCTTAGTGGTTTTATTTTTTTTAATATTTTTTTATTGTAGGTGGACACAGTGTCTTTATTCTATTGCTTTGTATGTGGTGTTCTGTTCTCTGCAGTATTGATGTGGGTATCATTAAGGAGAACTACATTATGTTAGTGTTTCCATTTTTCTGATAATTAAAGTCTACCCGATTGATAAACTTGGCCAAGTATATTCTTTGCCTGATTAAGAGTAACTTGAAATGCATTTTTAAAACCTCTACTATGTTCAAATTGATGCTTATTTATGTAAAGTAAAATTTGGAAGTACATATTATTTCTAAGATAATTCATTTCAAATTTCAGACTTTGGGGCATGCTATTTGTTTGCATGTAATTCTGTTCTCTATTACTGGCATCATACATTTGTCATAAAAATAATTAAACAAAGAACCTTGGAAGATAATAAGGAAGTTTCAGGTTCTGGACATTTTAAGTCCTTGAGTGTGGAGCAGACTCCTGAGGCACCTGGACACACAAGTGTTCTACTGGTTGGTTGGGGACAGGAGATATTCTGGATGGCCATTCTGTTTCTTCCAGCTCTTTGATATTAACCTGTTTTACATATTTCAAAACAAAACAAAACAAAAAAGGTCTGACTTAAAAATGCAATTTTCTGTTAGGAATTTATACTATGCATGACTTCAGAGGATCCATATGGAATCACTTACATCAGGTGTGGAACCATTTATCCTGTGTGCTGAGTTTTCGAATGTGGGTATTTCCAAAATAGCTGTGATGGCAGCACTAACTGTTGACCTTTGGTGCCCATGTAATACAATCCTGTCCTGTAGCTCTTTCCATGTCTTAGCCAGAAGGCCAGCTCTAGGTTACTGGTATTCCAGGTTAATACAGAGGAGCAGGCAGGAAGGGGATCATAGCTCAGGGGTCTCTTTGATGACAGGAGGTCTCTCATGGAACTCCATGGCACTGCTGTACTAAAGTCCATTCGTCTGCTGTGCAGATGCTGGTCAGTAGTCTGGGCATCAGAAGGTATCAGGATGAGATGACCAGGCCTTTCTGTCTCTAGAGCTCTGCTTCCTGAGATACAGGGTGTTGGAGAAGATGAAAAGAAGCAACTGTTCTTTTCCACATGCAACTGGAACTCTTTTGCCACATAGAGAGGGGCCTGAGTCCCTCTGCTTGGTGTCAGCCTTGCAGTACTTGTTCTGGTAAGCACTGCCACAGAGGAAGGAACATAGCGGCTGCCAAAGCCCATTGTGTGACAAGTGTGTCTTTCCTCAGAAGTCCAGTTCTGAAACCAAGATGTTCGAGGATCTGTGTTTCTCTCTAACTGGTCTAGTCCTACTCTGGGCCAAGTTCCTTTTGTGTCATTATCACCAATCAAAAGTTGGAGGTAGTGACCCCATTTCATTTGTCAGCAGAAATCAGCCTCATGTACAGCATCATAAGTACTTGGTGCACAGATGTATGTATGCAAAGTGTGGCAGTGATTTCTGTTGAAGCTAGGTAGGAAAGAAAAAAAAACAATGCTGTTTTGTTTGGTATGTTGGCAAACAAGACTGTACATGTATTTCTAGTTTAAAGGAGACCTTAAAAACAAAAGCTTAAATGTTTTTCCCTCAGCAGTGTTTAACTTCCAAATGTGTATAATTTTCTTAGATTGATAAAGGAAGCTGGCAAACAGGATCCAGAGCTGGCTTATATCAGCAGCAACTTTATAACTGGACATGGCATTGGAAAGAATCAGCCTCGTAACAAACAGATGGAAGCAGAGTTCAGAAAACAGGAAGAGGTAACTTAAAGCAAAATAACTGTACGATAGCAATTTTCAGAACATAATACAGACAAACTTTGCCATAGGAACTCCCTTTCTTCATAGTTCTCCAGCAGTTTCTTTCTCTTTGAAATAAAGGACACTTGTTTATTTGTAGAAATAACAAATAAACTATCCTCTGTGAGATGCTCTATGGTGGTATATATGTTCATAGAATAGTCATCTGGTAAATCAATTTAGTGTCTTAATTGTTGTCAGCCAGTTCATTTTCCTTTATTGGATTGATGTCACCGCCACATCTCACAGAAAAAAACAAAGCCTGGATAATCATAACTCCCATAGGCTCCATATAGCTATGAAGCAACACCTGAAATCTTTTCCTACAATATGTTTTCTTTTTCTCTCTTTTTTTTTCCATTTAAAGTCATGTCTTGGTTGAATACTTAAAAAAATAATGCTGTATTCTGTAGATTTTAGGTTAAAATTTGTTGTGCTTTTAAAGGTTTTATATAGAAGGCAGCATTATCAAGATGCTGAAAGTTAATACAGTACTCAGGCTTACAAGAAAAACCTTTTATTTAAAGTTCTTATTTAACTTAAATTTAGCAGACTAATTCTTGTTAAAGGCATTTTCATCACAGCTTTTTGATAGTATTCAGGGCTGGGGAAGTCCAGAATCAGTCAAATAGATCTGACTGTCTGAAACCAGCTATGTTGTTATTTAACTTACCCTGGGCTGGGGAGTGACAGGATTTTAAATCTCACGTGAGAAAGCTTTTATTTTATTTCAATCAATTCTGACTTTTTAAACTGAAAATTTCCCAATGTGCCAGAAGATAAGCAATGCTGTGCTTGTAACTTTTTATTTTAAGTGGATTTGGGATTTTAGTGATGGAGTTTCGATACTGGGAGGGTTGTTAGCAGTGGTCTCACAGACATAAAGTATCATCATGCAGAATTGGAATAGCCATAGGACTCAAAGTGGTTTCATTTGGTCACTTAGTTGGTTAGACCTATTTGTCATTAAAGAAGTTAGCCCCTTCAACCTGAAGGCTTGCTGTCATTTGTGACTTCGGTACTTCTCTAAAGTAGAAAGGCATTTTGATTTTCTAGTCATTTGCATTTGAAAACTCCTGTCATTGAAGTTTCTGTGGCCATGTGGCCATGCATATGGGTTTCTTTGATGCTCTTACCTTACTTAGGCTGACCTTAGAGATGTAGCATGCCCAGGGTGTATGTTAGAAATGATCATTGTTAATTATTGCTGTTATATTGTTTTATTTAGAAAATTTCTTAGAATTGCTTTTCTTGGTGGATTTTTTTCAGGTACTTAGGAAATTTCGAGCACATGAGACAAACCTGCTTATTGCAACGAGTATTGTAGAAGAGGGTGTTGATATTCCGAAATGCAACTTGGTGGTTCGTTTTGATTTGCCCACAGAGTATCGATCCTATGTTCAATCTAAAGGAAGAGCAAGGGCACCGATCTCTAATTACATTATGTTAGCAGATACAGACAAAAGAAAAAGTTTTGAAGAAGACCTGAAAACCTACAAAGCTATTGAAAAAGTAAGGTCAAAAAGTTAATGTGGTGTCTTCTAGATAAAAACAGCTTATCCACAGAGAATAGTCTGAACAAGGGGTTGCAATGTATCTATTACAAGAAATTTTAGAATAATTACAAAGACCCAGCAGTATTTTGTGAAGTGTTTGGAAGTTCCCAATAAAATAGCAATGAAAATGGTCATAGGGATCATTGGGGAAGGATGTGGGGAGGGTACTCTGAGTGTGGACGGGGTAGTGACTGTCGATAAATTGTGGAGGGAGGTGAGGAAAGCACATGCATTCATGCAATACTGGTGGTCACACGTGTGCATGTGTGTGGAGACCTTGTACTGTATGGTGTGTGTCTCCATATGATTAGAGCTGGGAGGGATTCTGCGGGAATAGTTCTCTTTAGCAGGTGACTTAGTGTTAAAGTATGTTTAGGAGAAATGGATGTGTTGCATCAGTAGAGCTTTGTCTGTAGGTACCAAGGCAGACAACTAGCATACGTCAGAGAAGACATTTGTTCTCATCCTTAGTTCTATTTTTGAATGTTCAGATTTTGAGAAACAAATGTTCCAAGTCTGTTGATACTGGTGAAGCTGATGTTGAGCCTGTTGTGGATGACGATGATGTTTTCCCACCGTATGTGTTGAGGCCTGATGATGGGGGTCCCCGAGTAACAATCAACACGGCCATTGGACACATCAATAGGTACGGAATCAGATCATTTGTGTGGAAACCTGTGAGTATTGCAAGACTTAAGTCTAAACTTATTAAGTATTATTTTTATTTGTTTTTTTACATTTTGAAATCATCAGTCTTCAATTATGACTTGTAGTATTTTGATGACAGAAAGAAAAATTACTTTCTTTTTTCATGCAAAAACAGGATTATAATAAATACTTAGTAGTCATGGATAAGGTTGACAGGAACATGCTTCTTTTAATTAGATAATTTTATTAGGAGCCGGGTGCAGTGATACAAGCCTGTAATCCCAGCACTTTGGGAGGCTGAGACTGGAGAATCGCAAGTTCAAAGCCAGCCTCAGCAATGGCGAGGTGCTAAGCAACTCAGTGAGACCCTGTCTCTACATAAAACACAAAATAGGGCTGGGGATGTGGCTCAGTGGTCAAGTACCCCTGAGTTCAATCCCTAGTACCAAAAAAAAAAAAAAAGTAATTTTATTAGGCTTGATGATTTTTTTCTAAATCTTGAGATTTGTTGTTTTGTATTGTACATATTGGCTAATGTTGACTTCATTAGTGATTAAGCAAGATTATTAATAAATTTATATTTTTAATATGTTCTAATTTACTTTGTCCCAAGCTGATACCATGTCTAAGAATTAAGAAAGACAGATACATACCTAGATTATTTATCAGGACAAATTTTAATCAGAGGTAAAATAAATTTTGATGTCAAAAATTCAAATCTGGCCATTGGGAACCCTTCAAGCTAGCTTCTCTGTCTTTAATCATGTAACCATTGTTCTTGAATGCTTTCTTCTTTTCTGCCCCAAAATGTTCTAATCTCAAGTGGAATAGATTCCTGCCCCAACCCTGATACTGTGGCTGGTTTTCCAATGGCCCTAGTTCCTTTCAGTGGAGAATGAGTTCTGTGCAGAAAGCAAGATCTGGATCATAGGTGTATTCATTGACACTAGGGTGTTACTTGTGCTAGACTTTTTACTGGACAGAGCTAGAAAGTTTTTTTGCCTGTTTACATTATGTACATATTTATATCTGTGTTCAAATACATATTTACATCTCCATTTGTTTCTGTATCTGACTACCTATCTTTGGGTACATCCACTTTCAGTATGACACTAGAGGATTTTAGATTTTCTCTTTCCTTTGTGCCTCCCTTCTCTGATGGTGAGAAGTCTGGTTTTGTTGTCCTTGAAATAATCCTGTATGTGCTCTGTGGCGTGCGTGGAGCCAGTTTCCCTACGCTGTAGGATGCCCTCATTGCCCACTTTCTACTTTCCTGTGGCTGCTGTCATCCCAGCACCCTCCTTAATCGCGCCTAGCTTCCTGCCCATCACTCTTCTTGTTTTGATGCTTTTCTTGTGTCAGGCTTTCTGTGTATCTTTTTTTGATACCTTTCTTACACATGCCCCAATAGTTGCTGGCAAATGTGAGATTACTAAGGAGTAAACACTACCACTCAGAACTAGCATTCAGAAAAATGCTTTGTGTGCTGTACAAAATGGTCACACTAGACACATATGGCTATTTAAATTCAAGGTTCAGTTTAAATTAAAGTAAGACTTAAAATTTTCCCAGCTGGGAATGGTGGCTGAGGCAAGAGGATCACAAGTTCAAGTCCAAGCTCAGCAACTTGATGAAGCCCTAGTCAATTTAGTGAGAGCACCCTCCTTCCCCATGCCTCGTCTCAAACAAGTTCTGGGTGACGTGACTCAGTGGTTAAGCACTCCTGGGTTCAGTCCCCTGTAACTCCCTCCATCCCCCAAAAATAAAAGTGCAGTTCCCTAGTTGCACACATTAATTTCAAGTTTTCAGTTCTATCTTATGGAAAGTTTGAAGCAGTGAAGTACCTGCTCCATGTGGAAATGCCAATCCGGTGGACGGGAAGAGGGACGTAAGAAATCAGAACACAGTTGTGAATATCAGTACGAGTGTTTCTATTTCCCATTTGTATATTCAGCTTCAGAGTTTCTTTTTGTTCACAGATACTGTGCTAGATTACCAAGTGATCCGTTTACTCATCTAGCTCCCAAATGCAGAACTCGAGAGTTGCCTGACGGTACATTTTATTCAACTCTCTACCTGCCCATCAACTCACCTCTTCGCGCCTCCATTGTTGTAAGTTAGAAAAATAAAGCGCTGTGCCTTTTAAAAGTATGTCATGAACGGATTTCCCCTAGCTTCTCAAAAACATGCACGTTATAAATTTGGCTTTAAAGTCTACTTTGAAAAGTAGATTTATAATTGTTTTGTAGTCGGCTACATATTCAGATTTTGAACAGACTGTGTGATGTATGGACTCTTAGAATCGCTCTAGAGGACCTCTGTAGTTTCCTCCAAGGTCTGCTGCGTGAATATTTTTGACTGAATCTTTCAGTTGTGGTCTCGAGACTCCCAGTGACACAAAATTCATTACATGTAGTTGGGCTACTCTAGCTACCTTGTGGGCTACTCAGAAATCTGCCTTTTGTAAAACTGTTGTCCTTTCCTTGGTCCCAACATTGATTTGCAGATATTGCAAGATAATGGATTTATATTGCACATAGAAAGCTGCTAAGTACTGCTAATCTGTGTTATATCCCAGTAGATCTTTATTTTTGTAACATATTTATAGATTAGTGAAAATTAGGTACTTTAAAATCTTAGTGGGATTTATCAAAATAGGACTCAGTTTTTTGCAGGCAGAGTTTTTAAAGATGAATAGTTTAAGTATGGAGATGAGGATATTTTAAAACATGCTGGTGTCTTTAAAAATGAAGAACTTTGTTCTGGTAAATTAAAGATACTAGGACAGAGATTTCATAGCGTTTCGTGTGCTGGTGATAATATAGCTACAGGCATATGCAGTGAAAAAGTTTTTTGTCATCTCTAGGGCCCACCAATGAGCTGTGTGCGACTGGCTGAAAGAGTCGTAGCTCTCATTTGCTGTGAAAAACTGCACAAAATTGGTAAGTAAACATATTTGAAAAACATGTAAATAAAAATAAATTATAAACATTGTATAAAAGAAGTACATCAAGGACTTGACAAGTTTCTGGGGAGTTTGTAGAGCTGTGAATTTGGTGCTCTTGTTGTGCTTTTATGGATATCACTGTAAACAGAACTGGAAAACCTGCTGTGTTGTGGGAGCTCTTCCACAGCCTTACTGCAAACAAATGCCATTTATTTGCTTCCTTTTCTGACCCCTGTTAAATACATAAAGGTCTGCTGGTAGCTGGGATAATGAATCCTAAGAGTGTGTGTCTGTGTGTGTGTGTGTGTGTGTGTGTGTGTGTGTGTGTCTTAGTCTCTTGTGTTCATCTTTACTGTATTGAGCATAATTCTTTTGTTTTTAATGGGAAGACTTGTTCTCCATGGCCTTTTGTTTAAAAGCAGTATGTGCTATTTTCCTGTTCAGATTTTTCCCCCTAGTGGTGAGGATTGAACCCAGGGCCTTTTGCATGTTAGGTGAGCCCCCACCACAGAGCTACAACCCCAGCCTTCGATGTTTTTAGTTTTGAGACTTAGAATTTGCAATCCTGCTCATATTGATGTCAAAGTAGACCGCCTAAAGTTTCACCCCTGGTTGCTTTGACATTATTAAAGGCAGAGGTGCGGGGCTGGGATTATGGCGCAGTGGTAGCATGCTTGCCTAGCACGCATAAGGCACTGGGTTCGATCCTCAGCACCACATAAAAATAAAATAAAGATATTCTGTCACCTACACTAAAAAATAAACATTTAAAAAAAAAAAAAAAGGCAGAGGTGCTTTGATTTTCCTTGCTCTTTCACTGTCTTCCTAGCATAGTGCTGTTTTAGGTTATTTACTAACCAATTAGGCAAAATCTGGGTTGTTTATATTAATTCTTTTTTTAATTTCTCAGGTGAACTGGATGAACATTTGATGCCAGTTGGAAAAGAGACTGTTAAATATGAAGAAGAGCTTGATTTACATGATGAAGAAGAAACCAGCGTTCCAGGAAGACCAGGTTCTACAAAACGAAGGCAGTGCTACCCAAAAGCAGTTAGTATTGGTTAGAACTGAATAAAAATCTGGTCTTTCTGACTTGACTTCCTGTGTATTAAATCTAAATTCCTTTGCATGGTTTTTTTTCCATTCTTGTAATTTGGCTCACTTAGTGGATATCACCTCATTTCTCTAATTCATAACTTCTCTCAGATTAGCTTGTTTCACTTTAGATATTGTTTTATTCATTTTGTAATATTATTTTTTCCTCAAAAGCATCATTAATCAGATTCCACCCAGAGTGAGTTTGTTTCATTTAGAGACACTGTTTGATTCTGCCTCATGGTCTGAGTCTTACTTGCCATTGGCACTGAGACAAGAGGTCTGTGATGAAATGGGCAGGTGAAAGGTGCACGGAGTGGGAGCACAGTCTCAGTCAGGAGTTCAGGTGTGGACCACTAGCGTCAGAACAGGTGGTTTCTGTGGACTGTAGCCTGGTCTGTGACGTCTGGCAGATTCTCACATTAAAACCTCTGAGTCTAATTTCTAGGTATGGCCATACTTGCTGAAGTATATTTATTTTTAAGATACTTAAATTTTCATGTCATAAGAACTTCAAAAGCAAAATTTTGCTGTATACTTTTCATCTTTGCCTAAATGTATGGTTCTTTTGCTTTTATAGTTTTTACTGAGTTTCACTTTTAAAAAATTTGTACCTAGCTAAGCATTTCCAAAATTCACAATCATACTGGTTTCGTAAAACTCTTGAGCTCTGTCTACTTCTGTGAATGCTTGTTTGCCTCATGCTGAATTTTCCTGTTGGACTCATTTCATGTGACAGATTCCACCAATGATGTGTTCTGAGAAGCACAGTACTGCCTCGTGAACTGTTTAGCAGACTTCTGCTGTCCCTCGTCCTGCATTTCCGTACCTTTTAACTACAGATGCAGTGATTTGTCATTGTCTCAGAAGCTGCAGGACCCTAGTCTGTAGGTTGTATTCATATTGAAAACTTAGAAACAATTGAGATAATTTAATTATGGCTCACTCGCATAATGAGATAGCCATTAAAAATGTGGTGATTCACTGAAAGATATTCTCATGTCTTCATTGGGGATAAAATCAGATTATTTTACACACACACACATGCACAGTCTATGGTGTGTGATTCCATTTGTATTGAAAAATAGGAGTGTGTATATGTTTATATACATTTATGCATAGAAAAAAGTTTAAGGAATTTTACAGTATATGAAAATGTTACTGAAGGTTATTCTTTTAAAAAACAGAATCAATCTAATGTAGGACATTAGTGGCGATATTGCAGTGATTCTTGATGGCTCCTTCCTTTATCCCACCATCCATCCCTCCCCATGTATTACTGGGATGGAGCCCAGGGCCTCACACATGAGCAGCAAGCACACTACCACTGAACTGCATCCCAACCCTAGTACTGCTAGGAAGGATTTTCTTTTCTTGCCAACATCTAGAATAGAGGCTATTGATACTTGTGCATGATACTCAATTTTTCATTCCAATTGTAGATTCCAGAGTGTTTGAGGGATAGTTACCCCAAACCGGAGCAGCCCTGTTACCTGTATGTGATAGGAATGGTTTTAACTACTCCATTACCTGATGAACTTAACTTCAGAAGACGGAAGCTCTATCCCCCCGAAGATACCACACGATGTTTTGGGATACTGACAGCCAAACCCATACCTCAGGTAGATCCTCCGTCATGACTGTTGTGTTGAAATATCTTATATTTTGCTTAAAAAAAAGGAATAGGAAAAATAGTATTAAGTGTCTTTGTTAACTCAGCATATTTATTATTTAAAGATGGGGTATCTCTAAAGGCTGAGGTATCTCTCCCACTGATAGAAGGCATCATTATCTTCTAAAGTTAACTCTAATGGTGTAAAGACCTATTGACCAAGGGTGCTTTTGTTTTCTCTTTGTTAAGATTCCACACTTTCCTGTGTACACACGCTCTGGAGAGGTCACCATATCCATTGAGTTGAAGAAGTCTGGATTCACGTTGTCTCTGCAGATGCTCGAGTTGATTACAAGGCTTCACCAGTATATATTCTCACATATTCTTCGGCTTGAAAAACCTGCACTAGAATTTAAACCTACAGACGCTGATTCAGCATACTGTGTTCTACCTCTTAATGTTGGTAAGAAGGGCCCAGGCTTAAAATGTAGTTACAGAATGAATGTTTTGTTTACGATTAGGTAATCAGATATACTACAAAAATCTCTTGGTTTGGTAACTCTGCATTAGGTGCATGTTAGTACACAGCTCAAGTAAGAATCTTATCTATGTTATGTTTTAATAAGCTAAAGAGTTTTTGTTTTCTTTCATAAGTTAATGACTCTAGCACTTTGGACATTGATTTTAAATTCATGGAAGATATTGAGAAATCTGAAGCTCGCATAGGCATTCCCAGCACAAAGTATTCAAAAGAAACTCCCTTTGTTTTTAAATTAGAAGATTACCAAGATGCAGTTATCATTCCAAGGTAGGTGGTCAGCGGGAAGGAAAGCAGTGTGGTACTTGCGACCTTAGCAGTGGGAACTGCGTGATCCTTCATGGCGGAAGGGGCTGTTTTGTCTGGGCTGCTTGCTTTATAGAAACCAAGCACTATTAGTGAAGAGATTTTATTTATGAGGGTCAGAACATCTGAAGAATGTTGATTGTCTTTCTTCCTAAAACTTCCATCCCCTTAATCCCTAAAGTCTTATAGAATTTGATCACAAATAATAGTTTTGCTTCCTAAAATTTATACAAGGAATAATGTTATGTAAGCTCAGTGAAGATAAGAAGTCAGAACACTTTTTTCTTATTTTGTAAAAATTTAAGGAATGAAGTTTTGAAACAATAAAATAAAGGTACTTTTCAAAGAATTAGAGTACTTGCTGTACTTTAATCTTTCTTTGATTTTTTTTTTTTTTTTGGTACCTGAAAGCCATGTTTTAAATGTCAGTTATAACCAGTCTCTCACTGTCATAGGTGAAATAGTAATTCATTTTATATGTCAAGTATCTCATTGTTAGCATTAGAGATATTCAAAGTATTCATTAATTTGGGCATGGTGGCACACACCCATAATCCCAGTGACTCAGGAGGCTGAGTCAGGAGGATTGCAAGTTCTAGTCCAGCCTCAGCAACTTAGTGAGACCCTGTCTCAAAAGGTAAAATTAGGGCTCAATCCCCAGTACCATAAACAAACAAACTAGTTATTCACTTAGTTGTTTGGATATTGTAAGTTTTCTCTTTTGTTTATATTGATGAAATAGATTTTCAAAGATGCCATTTATCATTTATGTGTTATCAAAGTGTAGATATTAGAGCAAAAATAACAGAAGAGAACAGAGAGTCAGTTTTTACGTGATAAAAATAAGAGTTTTTATTGTTTCATATTCACTTGAAATACATCCTTTGGAATTGATGTTTTCATTTCTTTTTAACTTTTTGAATTCTTAATCATAATTTGTGTTTATATGTTAAAAGAGTTGTGTCTTGACAAAAGTTGATTTAAACAAAAAACTAATTGTTTTTCTTTTTTAGATACCGCAATTTTGATCAGCCTCATCGATTTTACGTAGCTGATGTGTACACTGATCTTACCCCACTCAGTAAATTTCCTTCCCCTGAGTATGAAACTTTTGCAGAATATTATAAAACAAAATATAACCTTGACCTGACCAATCTCAACCAGCCACTGCTGGATGTGGACCACACATCTTCCAGGTGAGATCTCCATAGGTGACATTAGATTGTACTACAGGCTTTCTTTTTGGAGGTCAGGTCCACATGCAGAGGTTCCCTGTGCCCCGGCCTACCTGTAGACTCTAAAATCAGGAGACTTCTGCACAAAGGCTTACCTGGGGAGTTTAGGAGTCCGTGGTTAAATGAGTTCTGTGGGTGACTTGTGAGCACACTGAAGTTGGAAAATCACTGTGAGAGCATAACTTATTTTTGTTGGTTTGACAAAATTGTTTTGGAATTTTTATAGACTTAATCTTCTGACACCTCGACATTTGAATCAGAAGGGGAAAGCTCTGCCTCTCAGCAGTGCTGAGAAGAGAAAAGCCAAGTGGGAGAGTCTACAGAACAAACAGGTACCGACCGGGTTGTTGCTGGTGTAGCTCACTGTGTTTGAAGACAAGTTTCAGTTTTACATTATCAGGTTCCCTGAGTGATGCAAATTTGGGGAAGTCACCCAACCTTAGATTGTGTTTCATTCTAATCAGTGTTATACATTGGATTTTCCTGGGATGCCCTCTTCCGTAAGGAGTGGGTGTTCTGCTGTTACCATTAGTCCATGTCGGGTCAAGTCATCCTTGTGAATCTCAGGCTAAATCCCATTCACACTCACAGGATTGTTTAAAAATATATGTGAAATTAGATTTTATTAGAATTTGTAATTTTCATCTTTACCCATTAGTGAAATTGGTCTTTAATTCACTTTAAAAACACTTCGTGTGTGTGTGCGTGCTTTATATTTATCTATCCACCTTTATTCTTACTCCAAAGATCCTGGTTCCAGAACTCTGTGCTATACATCCAATCCCAGCGTCACTGTGGAGAAAAGCAGTGTGTCTCCCCAGCATACTTTATCGCCTTCACTGCCTTCTGACTGCAGAGGAGCTAAGAGCCCAGACAGCCAGTGATGCTGGCGTGGGAGTCAGATCACTTCCTGCGGACTTTAGGTATGCCTGCGCTGTTGGCCAAGAAAGCATGGGTCATGAGGTCCTATTTGTGGGAATGGAATTAAGTTAAAAATTTAATTTTGTATAAAGTATTTCTTAAAAAATTCAAGGCAAAACATGTGCATCTAATACATTTAAAAAATGTACTGTTGGACTCCTGAGTGAAAATTGGCACGTTGGGTTATCAAGCCCTCTGTTACTACCAAGTTACAGAGGGAGGCAAGCCCCTGAAGCAGAGAGGATCACTCACTTGCCCTTCAGTGCTGACGTGGGAGTGAGTGAAAACAGTTCTTTAGGACTGCTTCCTTTTTGGAAAAAAGATGGTATATTAAAAAGCATTTGCCTTGGGCTGAGGATTAGCTCACTTGGTAGAGTGCTTGCCTTGCATGCCCAAGGTCCTGGGTTCAATCCCCAGCCCCACAAAACAACAGCCAAAAATAACAGCTGCCTCAGTGTATTCTTTTTGTTCACTATTTTCTTCCCATAGTAAAGTCTCTGCACTCCAAGGAAATTTTTGGTTTAACCACTCAGATTAATTTTGGTTATCTAGTGGACAACTGAGATGATTGTAGGGATTGAAAGAACTTTAAAAATATAACATTAGGGCTGAGGTTATGGCGCGGTGGTAGCGTGCCTGCCTAGCACGCGTGAGGCACTAGGTTCGATCCTCAGCACCACATAAAAATAAAATAAAGATATTCTGTCCACCTACAACTAAAAAATAAATATTAAAATAAATAAATAAATAAGTAAAAATGAAAATATAACATTAACAATCGCAGCTCTATTGATTACCTGCTAACAGCATTACATACACATTTAAATGAGGTAGCCTATATTAGTTCATTTAATTCTTAGGGCAGTCCTGTGTGGTAGGAATTGTGAGCTGCATTCCAGGTACAGAAACTGAGGCACACAGTTGTGTAAGTTGCTCACCTAGTTAACCAGAGGACCTAGGTTCCGCCTGTGCAGTCTGGGCCTCCAAGTCCCGCAGGCCACCTTCAGGCTGTGCCGTATGTGTCAGCATCACGCTGTGCTTGGGCGGGGAGGAGAGCAGTGGAGTGAAACCCACTCTGCCTTACAGCTGACCTTGTGCAGAGTTTCAAATAATGTTGGTTTCCAGCTTGGAAACTTGCTTCTTTCTAAAAGTAGAGGAGTATTGTTGTTTTGTTTTGTTTTTAAATTCAAATTGCTGCATTCCTAGCCTGGTTCTTTTGAGGGATCTGATAAAGTTATAAAAATGTCTTTGCAGATACCCTAACTTAGACTTCGGGTGGAAAAAATCTATTGACAGCAAATCTTTCATCTCAATTTCTAACTCCTCTACGGCTGAAAATGATAATTACTGTAAGCACAGCACAATTATAGTCCCTGAAAATGCTGCACATCAAGGTGCTAATAGAACCTCCTTAGAAAACTATGACCAAATGTCTGTGAACTGCAGAACGTTACTCAGCGAGTCGCCGAGTAAGCTCCAAATTGAGGTTTCAACAGATCTTACAGCAGTTAATGGTCTTTCTTACAATAAAAACCTTGCCAATGGCAGTTACGATTTAGCTAACAGAGACTTTTGCCAAGGAAATCAGCTGAATTACTACAAGCAGGAAATACCTGTACAACCAACTACCTCATATCCCATTCAGAATTTATACAATTATGAGAACCAGCCCAAGCCCAGCGATGAATGTACTCTACTGAGTAATAAATACCTTGATGGAAATGCTAACAAATCTACCTCAGATGGAAACCCCGTGATGGCTGCGATGCCCGGTACGACAGACACCGCCCGAGCGCTCATGGACAGGAGGAGTGCCGAGCAGAGCCCTTCTATTGGGTACTCCTCGAGGACTCTTGGCCCCAATCCTGGACTCATTCTTCAGGCTCTGACTTTGTCAAATGCCAGTGATGGGTTTAACCTGGAGCGGCTTGAAATGCTTGGCGACTCCTTTCTAAAGCACGCCATTACCACATATCTGTTTTGCACTTACCCCGACGCTCATGAGGGCCGTCTTTCATACATGAGAAGCAAGAAGGTAAGATGTGGTTCTCTGTGTTAAGCAGTGAGTTCTTCAGTGTGCCTGCCAGTGCTCTGAAGGATTGCGTAACCTCAGCATGGCTCCTCCAAGCACTGTGCTTCTCCATTCCACAAGGGCCAGCTGAAGCCTGTGGGGACCCGCCAGGTGACATGAATGCTCCATGTTGTCGACACTAGGGTTCAGGGGTCAACTGATCTTTGTATGCTTTATTTATTGGTAGAAGTTCAGTTCAGATAAACCTGTTGGTGCAAGTGTGTGTCCTAGATCCCAAGGGAGACAGAAAGGAATCGCAGAACGTCCCAGGCCGGTGCTTTACCCCAGGTGTGTAAGTTTTTGGTGAGGAGGGTGTTTCTGGGCAATCAGGTGTGCACACACAAGTGAGAAGCTTCAGAGAGCCGGGCAAGGGAAAGAGTCACCGGTGTCCCAGAGCCAGTCACTCACTGGTGTAAGGAGTGACACCAGAGTTCCAAATAATGCTCAGTAACCTTGAGGAAGGGTGTGTTCCTCAGGTTAGTGTGGATGAACTCACAGAAAATATTAAGTGATGATAAAAAAAGTGAGCTGCCAATTCCTTTGGCACTTGGAAGGAAGGCAGGCCACTTGTGAGATAGAGGAAGAGGTGTGTGTACGCACATGACCAGCCCCAGCGATGGCAGAGTAGCCAGTGCTCAGCTACAGCTGGCCAGCCAGGTGTGGGAAGAGCTGAGGAAAGACCTGAAGGGGTGTAGGGCGGGCCAGGCTGAGGCGTGCGGCCTGACTCCATGGACACTCGTTGGGGGATGAAGCGAGGGACCGTGGATATTAGTAAGCTGATAGTTTTTAGCATGAGTAATCTCTAGAATGCAGCGTGGGTTGAAAAGCAAAACCAAACCAGGCCAGAAGCAGAAAAGTGGGGTAAACTAGAGTTCTGGTAGTGAGAGAGCGGCCGAGGTAAATGATAAAAGAAGTGGTAATTCAGCTAACACCAAACACTTCCTGTGCCAGGCACCACTCTAGTCATTATATGTGTACTTGTATATAACACGTACACACCCACACACAAACACATAAACCTAATTTAATCCTGAGTATAATTTGGAGAGATGTATACTTTCATTATTTCCATTTTTATATATAGATAAGGAACAGTGAGGCAGGAGAGGTTAACTTACCCAAGGTCACGTGGCAAGTAAGGGCAGAGCTGGGACCCAGCCAAGAGTCTGGAGACCTTGCCCATCACTGTCACACTCATCTGTTTCTGGTGCCTTCTAATACCAGGCACTACGCTGAGCGTTTCACAGAAGCCACCTCACAGGATCGCCTCAGCAGGACTCCAGGAGGCAGCTAATGGGGCCCGTTGTATGGATGAGGAGACAGGTGCTGGGGAGTGTGAGTGGCTTGTGCCAGGTCATCCTGCTGGTCCAGGACAGTCACGAGAGTGTCTGAGGCTGGAGGCTGCCTCCTGATGAGCTTGAGACAGGGTGGTCATGCCCTGACAGGAACTCTGTAAACTGGGAGGTTCAAGATGGAGGTCAGATAGATAGAAATGTGGGAAGATGGTTGAGGGCTGGGGATTTGAGACCTCATAAAATATGAAGTGGGAATGTTCAGATAACTGAGAATTTAGGACTCAGATAGGGTTTCGCAGAGAAGTCTGTATAAGAATGGTTGTTGAAGCTCTGAGGACAGATGAGATTTCCAAAGAAAATGTGAGCGTCTGAGAATAAGAATCTCTTGTTAAGTGAGAAAGGGAGGGTTTCATATTGCACACTTGATTTCTGCATCTGCTCAGAGCCTTTTGGCTCCTAATTTCTTGCCCAAATAACCATCCCTCCCTCAGCCAGAATGAAGGCCAGGTCAGCGGACTCCCAAGGGTGGGGCCCCATGTGCTCTCCACTGGGCCCTGTGCCTTCACTGACCTTGTTCCTCCTTGTGGCGTGTTCTCCCTCATCGCCACCTGCCTGTCCTGAATTTCGACTCATTCCCAAGTTCTTCCTTAGTTTTTTCTCCCTTCTCCCTGTGGCCGACCCCTTCTATCAACTTCAAATGTGCTTTCCCTTCCTTTGCGTCCCCTTTGCACGCTGTCCTTACGTGTGGCTTTACAGTCAGAGTGTGGAAAGGACAACTCATGGAGTCACTTCCCTTTTAGGTAGTGGGGAGGGTACTTTGCATATGGCCATGGTCCTAGGCAGATTCCCTCCCCCCCCCACGGGGCACTTTGCAAGGATAGCTTTGTCCCTCTGACCAGTTGCCACAGGGCTGCCTGGCCAAGTCCCTCTCGCAGGTGGGTACTTGCTAAGTAGTAGTGGAGTGACGTGCAAAGGGCTCAGAAGTGCTGCAGTGATGTTTTTAGAAAATGGAAAGGGGATTGGCAGTTCTAGACCTGGGTCTCTCGGTAAAGATGAGACAGATGCAATGGTGTGAACAAGTCAGGGAGAGGCTGGAGGCATCAGGAAGAGCAGATGGACCAGGGGCGGGCAGCGCAGCTGCGGCAGTGGTGTGCATAGACGAGTGCTTTGCATTGCCTGTGCTCCATGTTCCAGCCGTGGAACAGGCCATCCGAAACAAAGGAGTTGAATTTGAAGGAACATTACAGTTAAAATCACATATGTACTTAGGCTCTAGGAGAGAAGACTGAGCTCTGCGCAGCACCTGTTTTCCCTTTGCACCTGGAGGCTACGGTGTTCCCTTATGTCACTGGGAAGGTTGTGACATCTTGACTTTTTACATGCATTCTTTCCTACTCTGATAGCTGTTATTAGCAATTTGTATTTTGTACTACCAGGTTGAAGACTTTGAGTGAACTTTGACTCAATAGGTATATAGTATACATTGCAGTTAATGTTTTTATTAAGAAATATTTAATTACAGTAAAGGATGTAGAATACTTGGGACTTTAAAACTCTTTTCCTATCATAAATAGAAAAGCTATACAGCCCTTAAAATTGGTGACCTATTATAGTAATATAAAGAACATTTAGCTGAGAATATATTAATAAGCCTTGTAGGGTTTCCCCCAGTGATCTTAATGGTAAGTGTCTTACGGGTCTTTTCTGCTAAAGGTCAGCAACTGTAATCTATATCGCCTTGGCAAAAAGAAGGGACTGCCCAGCCGCATGGTGGTGTCGATATTTGATCCCCCTGTGAATTGGCTTCCTCCTGGTTATGTAGTAAATCAAGACAAAAGTAACGCAGATAAATGGGAGAAGGATGAAATGGTAAGTTTTTGGTAAGCTGGAGAATTTTGTTGTTTTTTGTTTCCTGTTCATGGTATGTTTACAATAGATATTTAATATATTGAATTAATTCTTTTTAAGTAAACCATCTTTTCTGTGAATTTAGAAATAGTATAATTTTTTTTTTTTTGGTACTAAGGATTGAACTCAGGGGTACTTGACCACTGAGCCACATTCCCAGCCCTGTTTTGTGTTTTATGTAGAGACAGGGTCTCACTGAGTCGATTAACGCCTCGCTGTTGCTGAGGCTGACTTTGAACTGGCGATTCTCCTGTCTCAGCCTCCCAGAGTGCTGGGATTACAGGTGTGAGCCACCACGCCTGGCTCAGTATAATTTTGATGGAGGATGATTTCTATTTTTATCTTCCTTTACCAAAGGCAGAAGACTCTGTTATATTCTGACTTAAAAAAAAACAATACACAGCCCTTAAGTTTCACTTTACTGTTGTGTATTACAGTTTATTCTGAATCCTTATCTGTATTCAAGGAAATGACTTTGAGTGACCCATAATCTTCAGGCTGTGTCTAGAGTGATTAATTTCAATAGGATCTAGCTTTTGCACCTCAGGGTTTTCTCAGGACTATCTCTGTTCTAGTAAACTAGCGGGGGTGGAGGGCGGTTGCGGGGGTTCATCACACATAAAGGTGCTGTGCTGGAGATCCTGAAGGCGTGCTCCAGCAACTCTCATGTAGCGCCGGCTGTCTCCCTTGTCTTGTCTCAAAGGCCAGCAGAGGGCAGCTGGGGCCTGTGCGCTGTGACGCAGCTGCCCACTGGGCAGTGGGAGAGTGCTGGGGCCTCTCCAGCTGCACCGCATCTTCAGGCAGCTGGTTTCCCAGGTTATCGTGCACCAATGGTAAATCGGTTCATGTTACTTCATTTTTCCCTCAGGTGACCACACTCTTTCACAGATTCTGTTTTCTACATAGCATTTCTGTATGCCTTTCCTAGGACATATGTGTTGTGTATGTCTTAAGTATTTATAAGTAGTCTGTTCTTTGACTTTAATTTATACCTGTTTGTTGAGCATACTTTTAACTCATGTAGTATTTGACTTATTACAGAAATGGTTCTTATTTGGAAAAGCATTAAGAGAATATTTTAAAGCAGGCTAGTTCAGAACAATGACATTTGTTATTTATGTAAAAACATGTAAAACATTAGTAGAAAATGGGTACATTCAGTTTTAGAAAAAATGTTACATTGCTATGAAAAACCTTCCAATAACAATTGTCCTTCTTTATAAATCCTGTTGCATAATGTATTTGACTCTTTAAAAATTGTAGCATAAAGGTGACTTTAGCATGTCAGCTTTATTTTTATTTTTTTAAAATGGAGGGTCTTGTTCCTCTTGACATTTCTGATGGTGTTGCGCTTTGGTTCTTGGAGTGCCTTGTAAGCCTGGCCCTCCTTCTTGGTTTGTGTGCCTGGAACTCGGCCCTGCGTCATGTTGACCCTCGTGCCTCCCGTTTTCCCGTTTTCTCCTGCTCTGCGGCAGTGGGGTTAGGTGACACCTTTGCACACAGGTGCCTCCAAGAAGAGAGAGTGATGGTGACCCAGGTAGAGAGGTGACATGAACTTTGAAAGAAAAAGGTTCACACTGATGTTGCCCTTACAAGGCATGAAGTGCTTTTGGAGAACTCTGTGCGAGGTGAACCCCAGTGTTGTACAGATGAAGAATCTGAAGCCCAGAAGCATGAGAGGACTTTGCCCAGGATCACACTGTTGGTGATAAAAATTAGTCCTTTGTGTCCTTGTGTTCTGTTGATTTTAGCTTATGGTGATGCCTTATTAAAGAAACACAAGGATTTATTTTAATTTTTTAAAAATTATCCAGCATGATTTTTTAAATTGCAGTTTGGCCTATTTTGTCTTAAGATCCAAACAACAGCTGAAAGCAGCTCATGTTACCTTGGAAACGCGGGGGTTCAGTGGGAAATAGTTCTTTGAGGTCTGCCACTGAAGTTTTCTTTTGGTGTCCTTTCTTAACTCTTCAAAAAAAATTTTTTTAATTTAAAAAATGAAAAATATATAGTTATAGATATATGTCTATACTTGTCTTACCGTTATTCCTTTTCAACGAAAAAAGTGTTCCTCTTTGGATCCTGGTTTAAAAGGAAATCTTTGCACTATTTAAAAAAAAAAAATGCTTGGCAGATGGTTTGAAAATGTTTTGTCAGAGTACTTCGAAAAGTTGTTAAAATCAAAATTGAATCATGCCTTCCTGCCTTTCCCCCCAAAATAAAGTGGCAGAGTTGTTGGTGGTTTGGTTTTGTTTTGTTTTGTTTTCACTGTGTAACAGAAATTTGGCATCTTTCTAGTATTGTGAAAAAGTTACATCATTACTAAAGCCTAACCTATTATTAAGGTTGTCGTTCACAAATAAGCTTGTGCCAAAGAAATTGGAATTAGCAAAGATTTTTCTGACAGCAGTTGTATTGTTGTGTTTCATGTTAGTCTAAATTTTCTTCTATTTTTGTCAGTTATACTATAATCTATTATCCTGATTACTACAGCTCAGAGTGAAGGGAAAAGCATAATTTCTCAAATTCATAGCTTACTTCAACAATCATTTTTATTTGTTAGAAAGCAAAGCAATTTGGTTCTACATTCTAGCAAATGTGCTTTGATTTGATGTGGAAGTAGGGAGAAAAACTTTATTATAATAACCTTAGTGTTTGTTTTTAGTGTTATAAGGTTTTAAAAATAATTTCATTTGTTTTCATAGTATATGTTTACTTAATTGAAAAGATAATGCTTTTCTGCATCTGGAATTTCATTTTATGAATTTGGAAATTAGGTCACCATGATTTAAAACTTCGTCAGCCAAATGGAAGATGTCTGTGACCAGCAGATGAGTGCTTGCATTGTGTCCTGCCAGAGCTGAAGTTTGCAGCGTGGACATTAATTTTAACTTTATATCCGTGTTCAGTATTCTTAACTTAAAGCTTTATACTGGATAAAGGTCATTTTATAACTTAGAAAATGAACATTCAAAGTACATGTTTTACTTTGTTTATATGATTAAATAACTTATTTTATGTTAATTGAAAACAAATGGCCATGATTTTAAAGTTGCCTTTTAGTATTTGTGGTTGTCATTTGAAATTATCCATAACCCTTGCTTTTATTGAGTTTCAAACCCTTTTAAAAACAGCAGCTATGACTCCCCTCCTTCTCCCCATTCCCTGTTTCAGACAAAAGACTGCATGTTGGCTAATGGCAAACTGGACGACGACTCGGAAGAGGAGGAGGAGGAGGAAGAGGAGGAGGAGGAGGAGGAGGAGGACCTGATGTGGAGGGCTCCAAAGGAGGAAGCCGAGTATGAAGACGATTTCCTGGAGTATGATCAGGAGCATATCAAATTTATAGATAACATGTTGATGGGCTCAGGAGCTTTTGTAAAGAAGATTTCTCTTTCTCCTTTTGCAACCACTGATTCTGCATATGAGTGGAAAATGCCCAAGAAGTCCTCCTTAGGTAGCATGCCGTTTTCATCAGACTTTGAGGACTTTGACTACAGCTCTTGGGATGCCATGTGCTATCTGGATCCTAGCAAAGCTGTTGAGGAGGATGACTTTGTGGTGGGGTTCTGGAATCCGTCAGAAGAAAACTGTGGTGTCGACACGGGAAAGCAGTCCATTTCTTACGACCTGCACACTGAGCAGTGCATTGCCGACAAGAGCATAGCGGACTGCGTGGAAGCCCTGCTGGGCTGCTACCTAACCAGCTGCGGCGAGCGGGCTGCTCAGCTTTTCCTCTGCTCGCTCGGGCTGAAGGTGCTCCCGGTAATTAAGAGGACTGGTCGGGAAAAGGGCCTGTGCCCTGCCCGGGAGAATTCTGGCAGCCAACAAAAGAGCCTTTCAGGGAGCTGCACCGTGGCCGGCCCTCGCCCTCCCGCATGGAGGGACTTGGAGTACGGCTGTCTGAAGATCCCACCACGGTGTATGTTTGACCATCCGGATGCAGACAAGACTCTGAATCACTTGATATCAGGGTTTGAAAATTTTGAGAAGAAAATCAACTACAGATTCAAGAATAAAGCTTACCTTCTACAGGCCTTCACGCACGCCTCCTACCACTACAACACTATCACTGGTAAGGAGCCCGGCTGCACCCTGTCCCTGAAAAGGAACCTCTGTGTCTGTCACATTGTGTGGGCCTTATAAAAACAGCCTGTCCTTGTGCAGTGCTGGGCTTGATGTGCATGGTCGGAGAGGAAGCAGAAGAAAGCAGAAAGAATTCTTTATTTTCATCTTACGGGGAGTAAGAACTGCTTTGCAGCCTTGACAGCTGGGAGTGTGGCGCTCTGTGCTCTCCTGGATGTCACCTTGTGTGTGGCAGCCCCAGGGAAATCTGAGCCCTGCTTTTGCTGTGCTGTCCCATCTTACCCAGGTACCTTTCTGATGTCCACTCAGTGCTGCTTTTGATTCCTGATTTATTAATATATTCTCTGTGTGTTTCTAAATCTTTTTTATTGTTCTTAGTAGACAAAAAGGCCCCTCTCTTAGGGTCTTAGGGTCTTCTAAAAAAATCTGAAGACGGAAAGATTAAAGGAAGCTTCCCCAGGAGGGTTGTGCTGTGCTGGCCCTGGTTTTGCCGTCACCTTCTACTTCTCATTATCTGTTTTTCTCCTCCTTCATTGAATAGCCTCCCAATCCCTGAGAGTAGAAAGGAGAACAAGTCATTAAAACAAAAACCAGCTTCAGCCTGGGAAACAAAATTTATATTTTGTTTTCTGTATGAGAATAGTAAGTGCTTGAATTCAACATATCAAAGCATAAAGTTTGTAGCTTGTATAATCACACTATGTAGATTAAGATGAGATGCAAAATAGAAACCAGAATGGGAAACATTCTCTGGTTCTGGACTAGGAGGACTGATATAAGTCAAGCCCAGTGTTCTCAGTGGAGGAGGAGTGGGGTGTGGCTCCACGCTCGCTCTGCTGGGTCACAAGGCCGGGGTGCCAGCCTGTCTCAGCTCTTGGCTCTTGACTTACTGGCTGTTCTGGGACAGGTCACTTCATGTCTCTGCCTGCATTTCCTCAGCTGGATGGATTCCTTTAATCACTGTGAGAAGGTCGAGATGGTGGTTGGCCCTGGTAACTTCACGTTTTGGCAGCCATCCATCCTTGCCCAAGTGCTTTGCTCATGCACACAGCTCCTTGCTATCTCTTGGTTTGTGTCAGATTCTAGTTCAAGTTGAGAAGAGGGCCTCCTTTTCCTGTCATCCTGTGGAACATGTAGAACCCAGGAGAGGTAAAGAGTGGTGTCACTTAGCCACACTTCCTGCAGTGGGTAGGACACTGCAGTGATGGGAGCAGAACCTAGGGTGTGGCAGGTGTGTGTCGGGTCTGGTTTTACTGAAGCAGCAGTGTGTGGGGGAGACGTGAGAGAGTGCCCCGCTCCTGGTGCACAGAATAGCACCTTGTTAGATGTGTCACTTGGCAAATGGCAAATTAGTTTTTTGGCCACTTGAAGATTTTATGATCCCAATTTATATTATAATAAATTGACTTAAAATTGTTACTAAAATTTAGTTTTCAGAGGCTTTAGTATGATATGATAAGTAATTTTCTCACTGAGGAAGATATATAAATAGACATTTTTAAAACGGGTCTGGGGATCACACCTCACATCAGTTACATATTCGGAAGGAGAGTAAGTGTTGCTGCACGAGCTGATGGTTCCACCTTGGATCCTCGTGCAGATTGTTACCAGCGCTTAGAATTCCTGGGAGATGCAATTTTGGACTACCTCATAACCAAGCACCTTTATGAAGACCCACGGCAGCACTCCCCAGGGGTCCTGACTGACCTGCGCTCTGCTCTGGTCAACAACACCATCTTTGCGTCACTGGCTGTGAAGTATGACTACCACAAGTACTTTAAAGCTGTTTCTCCCGAGCTCTTCCACGTCATTGATGACTTTGTGCAGTTTCAGCTTGAGAAGAACGAGATGCAAGGGATGGACTCTGAGGTCAGTGCTCTTTAAAACATGTTGAACTCAGGGTTGAAGAAAGCCATCCAACTAGCAGTCTTGGTAATTTGAGCTCTGACTTAATTGCTGTCCAGAGGGACAGCTGAAGGCCAGGCTGCGCTGTCTGTGGGCTGCGTGTTCTCGGGGAGAACTGAGTAGTGACTTGCTGTGGTCGGGTAGGCTTTCAGACTTGACTGCCCACACTCCAGGCTGTGCAGTTGTTCAAGTGGAGAGGAGGCACTGGGGATTTTCAGCCACCCTTCTGTAGGCTCTCATGTTGATGCACGCCAGAGAAGTGCACCTCTTCCCTCCCCCAGAACAGGCTTGCCCTTGGTGAAAGCTCAGTGTGGTTATTATACCTTTTGTTCTTTTTAAAATGGATCTAAAATATTTGCTAATATCTCAGGTAAGCATCACAAATACACATTCAGTTTTACTTGCAATGGGAAATTTTCATTTAAAAACCAAACTTCTAAATTTTTTTTAACTGTTGAGATTTGGGAGGCATCTCCTGTGGGTTCAGCCAAAGGTCCTCTGGTGGTGGAGCTAATTGTGATGTCTGCCCACGGTGAACTGTCTAGAGCTTTTGGATGAGAGCTTTTGGGAGAGGATGCTGCTGAGGCCTTGCCAGCCGCTGCGGACTCCAGCGTTCACCTCCACCCCTGGCCCTGGGAGAGCACTCCCATTCCTTATTCTTCCCATTCTGATTCCTTTTGTTTTCTTATTGTATAGATTTCTTATAGAATCAAGGAATTTATTCTTAACTCTGTAGCTGTCTTAGTTGTTCTTGTTTTAATTTGTACCTTCTCTCTTTTCTAATTGCTTCAAACTATTGTGGGGCCATAGTGAATCTCTTTGGTGTTTTGTGAGAAAAAAATATAGGTTTTAAAGCCTAGCCATAGGGTGAGTGTCAAGTGCTGTCCGCTGCACGGCTGTGCAATGGAGGAAAGTCAGTGGGCAGGGCTCCCCGCTAGGCCTTCCTGCAGGGTCCAGGGCTCAAGGCAGAGCAAGAGCAGCCCAGCAAGGCAGGAATGGTCTCACCTGGGTTCTGGAGGCGTTGCTCCTCTCACTCTCTAGGAATATTTTAGTTCAAAGGTTGAAGAATTCACTAAAATTAGATTTATGTTTTCTTTTTGATGCTGGTGGGGCATACTGGTTCCGTTAGGTTTTATTCTCTTTTCCCTTTGTTTATATAAACACGTATATAGAAGTTACCAACACTTACTGAAAATGTCACGGTCTGGCTTTTCTAGCTTAATATTTGATCTTACGGAAGTCTCCCTGCCTCCCCAAGTTTCCTTGGCTATAAAAGGAGAGGATTTAATTTACTAAGTTCTAAAATTCCTTTTTATTTCAAAACAATGAGATATGAACAGTAAGCATCTTGTTTTTCTAGTTTTCAGCATTATAGAGCAGTTTGCGTGGCTTAGCCGTTTAGAAATTAACAATGTCCTCTGTTTATTTCTTTTGCAGACAATTTGCATTTATTTTAGAATAATTAGAAAATATAAGTGAACAAAAAGAAAATTAATTCAAGTTGCCTAATTATGCTCCCCAAGAAAAAACTAATATAAACATTTTGGGATATATTGTTGCTAACACATATAAACATAAACATGTATAAAACATAAAATGGAATAATGCATAGTGCTCTTTTTACTTAATATATTTTAGCTGATTTTTCATGTATTGATTGGCATTATGGTTTTCAATAGTGAGTCAGATACGGCTAATTTATGGTCCTTTATAGCTGGATAGTTAATAGTTTTTAATGAGGACTTCTAGTAAACATGGGTGTTTTAAGAAAAATTCTTGAGGCAGAATTGGTACACCATAGAATTTTGAACTTTTAAAAGGCTTTTGATACATAGGTAAAATTTTATCCTATCAATTTTTATTTGCTGTGGAGTACTCTGTTAGAGCGAGCATTTATTAAGTAGTTTAATGAAAAGAGAGCCTGAAGGGGAAAATCTTTCAGGAAAAAAAATCTACCATAAAAGTTGTGCTTTCTTCCCCAGAGCAGAGCATACCCTGCGCAGCCTGTACTGGTAGCATCCTGTTGCATCCTTGCTGGGCTTCCTGGGGGGAGGACTACTTCAATGTGCAATTCTTTGATTATTATGAGTGAATTTAAAAGGTTTTTTTTTAATATATACTTATTGACCTCTAATTCTGTGTTAAACTTGTTTTTGTTTTGATTTAGAAGTAATCTTTTCTCCTTTGCTGGGTATAGATACTAAATGGAGTAGGGAATTTTCTCCTTTTTGTTCCCTAAAGATTAAATGATGTTTATGGAAAACCTATCACAGTGTTGGAGGTGATCCATAAACGGTTGGTAAGGTTAGAGTTGTTAGAAGTCCCAGCTAAGAAAGGAAATCCATGTCTGTGGACTGCCTCTATGTGACCTTCGGTTTATGTCACTTTCTCTGTTACAGCTTAGGAGATCAGAAGAGGATGAAGAGAAAGAGGAGGATATTGAAGTTCCAAAGGCCATGGGGGATATTTTTGAGTCACTTGCTGGTGCCATCTATATGGATAGTGGGATGTCGCTGGAGATGGTGTGGCAGGTGTACTATCCTATGATGAGGCCACTAATAGGTATTGCTGGCTCTTTTTGAAAGAAAAATAAAACTTAAAAATGTCTCAGGGGTATTACACACATAATTCTTTGATTTTGATCACAGAAAAGTTTTCTGCAAATGTGCCCCGTTCCCCTGTGCGAGAACTGCTTGAAATGGAACCAGAAACTGCCAAATTTAGGTGAGCAAAGCAGTGTGTGTGGAAAATAAATAACTGCCTTAAGAGCAAGGGGAGAAGTTCTCAAAATATCATTAAATAATGATTTTGAAAAATATTGATGCTATGGCGTGCTATTACCCAATTTTAGTCTGGCTGACTGCTCTTTCTTTCTCTTTGTTTTTATAAAACAAAGCAGAATTAAGGAAGAAACGGCAGCCAGTCTGTCAGTGGTGTGCCGTAAGTCCTCACGCACGTTTCCTTTGTTCCGTGTCAGCTCGTACCCAGGACCTCGGCCTGACAGTGCCTATGAAATGCTGATTGACAGTGATAATAAATACTTCTGACTTCTAACTCAGGCTGTTTGGGTTTTTTACAGCCCGGCTGAGAGAACTTATGATGGGAAGGTCAGAGTCACCGTGGAAGTAGTAGGGAAGGGGAAATTTAAAGGTGTTGGCCGAAGCTACAGGATTGCCAAATCTGCAGCAGCAAGAAGAGCCCTACGAAGCCTCAAAGCAAGTCAACCTCAGGTTCCCAACAGCTGAAACCCCTTCTTAAACTTAAAGACAACAACAACAACAAATAGAAAAATAAATAAAACAGAATTAAGGGGAAAAAAAAGAATGATTTAAAGTTGGTATTGAGCAGAATGAATGGAAGGCAGAATTTAAAGTTTGATAACAAGATAGATGACAGAATAAAACATTTAACATATGTATAAAATTTTTGGAACTAATTGTAGTTTTAGTTTTTTGCGCAAACACAATCTTGTCTTCTTTCCTCACTTCTGCTTTGTTTAAATCACAAGAGTGCTTTAATGACATTTAGCAAGTGTTCAAATAATTATTGACGGTTTTTTGTTTGTTTGGTTTTTTTTTTGCGTTTGTCGGCTTTGCCTAGCATTAGATGGCCATGGAGCTTAAACCTCAAACGGTCCCTAGAATTCCATAGAGTCTGAACACCCCTGGGTTTGTGTGGTAGTGCCAGTCCTGTGGGAGTTGATGCCCCCAGTAGAGCGACGCTGTGGGCGAGAGGAAGCGCATGCGGGTGCTGGCTTTTCTTTCCATGTCATGTCGTGTAAGGTGAAATTCCAGGCGCTGTTACACTTGATGGTAAGGAGTGGATTGTGGGTCAGCATTGGCTGGCATGTTAGTGAATCAAATCTGAGTTTTCAATGCCACGTGGTCCTGCATAAAAAAAGGTTCTTGCCTTAAAATTAAAACCTTCATGGATATTCTTTAATTTCTGAACAAACCATTTACATTCCCTTTGTTCTGTCATGCATTAGACATTGAGATAGAGTCATATTTACAGCTCACTAGTGTAGTTGTTACTACAGGATTACACTAGAATTCCTGTCACGTGTATACGGAAGACATTTTAAAAACCAGAATATGTAGTCTATGAATTTTTTTTAACATAATGATAAAAATGATCTTTGACTAAATACCCAGTTTTACTAAAAACCTTCTGCTTGGTAGTTCCACTGATGGAAATGTTTATGGCAAATGATTTTGTCCTGTAGGCTGTTGCTCTAACAAAATGAACCTTAGCCATATCACACCTAAAATGTGCTGCAGATGGTATAATTGGTTGGTGGTCGGCCGAAGCAGACAGAGCACCTTGCTGTAGTCCTCTCACCTGCGTCTCCTGCATGCTCTCCAGTGTGGCCTGTGTCTCCCCAGAGCTGTGCTGGCAGTGCCACGGGCATGGAACGTGGGCAGTGAACTGCCGTGACTTTGCTACATCTGTGATTTAGGCCATTGATTTAGATAAACAAGCTCATTATTTCCATCTTGGGGGGAAAAAAAATTTAGGCATTTGCCTAAGTTTCTTTAATTAGACTTGTAGGCACTCTTCACTTAAATACCTCAGTTCTTCTTTTCTTTTGCATGCATTTTTTCCCCTGTTTGGTGCTATGTTTATGTATTATGCTTGAAATTTTAATTTTTTTGCACTGTAACTATAATACCTCTTAATTTACCTTTTTAAAAGCCGTGGGTCAGTCTTATGTGCCCACCAATATACCAGTAGAGGTTTGCTGCAATTTGCCCCATTAATTATGCTTGAAGTTTAAGAAAGCTGAGCAGAGGCATCTCGTATTTTCCAGCACGTCGTTTTGAAGTTGATATTTCATATAATGCTGCATTTATGTTTCAAATTACATTTGTTTTTTTGTTTTTTTTTCTGCGCCATCCACTCGCAAAGAAGGACCTCTGCATGTGCACACAGCGGCCGTCAGCTTCCTAAGCAGCCCCGAGTGAAGGGGATGTTGCGCTTCTCCAATGTTTGTTGTCTTTGATCTTAAACTTAAGTTGAGATCTAAATTATTAAATGAGTTTGGGAGCAAATTAATCTAGGTGACTGATTTTAAAAATACTTAATTCTGATTTGAAGCCTTAGATGTCTATTTGATTTAGAAAAAAATGTTATGTGAGGTATCATGGCAAGTTAAAACCAAGCAATTCTTGAATTATATCACTATAAAAGTGTACAAGTAATAGGTGAGGCTGGATATGAATTTTACTTGTGGGGTAATTTGTGATCATATCATAGCTCTCTTGATAATTTATAAACTACCTGATTGCCCGGAGCTTTAGGCTTTCCATTGAATCTAATGCATTTATCCCAGTGTTGCAGGATTCTCTTGCCTCTTGGCACCCAAATCAGATTGTTTCAGTTGTGATTCCCAGTGGGAGGAAATCCCTCAACGTATTTTGTAACCTTAAGAAGAGTATTTTATGTTAATACTAAAAAAGTTGAGATTTAAATGTGATTAGGCCATACATTCTCAGGGGCATGAATTTCTTGCTACCATTCAGAATGTTTTATCAACAGCAAACATTAGCTACTACTATTACTCCCCGCCTTGGGGGGAAAAAAGAGCTGATATTAACAGTTTGAAGCATTCTATGATCCCCTGGTGACTAAGTCAAAAAAATGAACAATATTAGTTCAACATATGAAATGGCTATGAACGCTTTTGTGCTGCTGAGCTTTAATGCTATCAAGTTTTCCTCAGTTTAGTTTGTTGTAATATTTTGCATCTGTCAATTAAGAAAAAAGTCCCTCTGTTGCCCCACACGCACAACCATGTGTGCATCTTTGCTCCTGTAGTCGCCGCAGGGCAGACCATAATGTGGAAATGGGCTAGCGAGTGGGGCTGTGCCCGGCACACGGTGAGGGACTGCCGAGGTGCCGCTGGACACAGCCGCTGCAGGAATCCTGGTGGTGTGCAGGTTGGTTGGCATGGACCCCCACTGTAAATGCTTCCTTTCTTTCATAAGATACTTTCTGCAGTCCTGACTATGCTGCGTTTTGAAGAGCTTTTCCCCTCTGTTCTGTTCATGCACAGATAAGCATTGCACTTGGTACATGCTTTACCTCATTTCAAGGAGAATATGCTTAACTGAGAGGGAAAAAAATGTGGTTTGGCTTTGCTGCTGTTTTAATTTGCCGAATTTGAAAAAGATAATTATAATGCCTGCAATGTGTCATATACTTGCACAACTTAAATAGGTCATTTTCGTCTGTGGCATTTTTACCATTTGTGAAAGTATTGCAAAGATTTGTTAACTGAACTCTTAATTATGTTTTAAAATGTTTGTTACATTTCTTTTACATATGTGAAATGATTAAATTTAGAATGACCTCTAACACTCCTGTAATTATCCCTTAAAATACTGCTATTTTTACTTTCTTAATAATAATAGCTTGCCCTCAGAAAGATTCAGATACCCTGCCTAAATAGCAAGAGTCTTGAGACTACTTTGGTTCTGTGCGTCCAGTGCATAATTGCAGTCACTTACCCAGCAGCCAGCTCTTCCAGTCATTACCTGAAACTGGGTGGTGGCCGCAGAATACAGAGAGTGATCACGATCCAGACCCACCACAGTCCACTCTGAAGGCCCTGTTGACTTAAAACTTTGTATCTTGCTTGGTTGGGCATCTAATCCTTTCATGCAGAAGTGAAGGCCAGCAGAGACTGGCATCTTTATGTACCTGTGTCTGAGTCATGTTTGAGTCTGTAACTGGTTTACAGTTGTGGCGGAGGAGGAGCTCATGCCATGTGTACCACCCGTGTGGTTTTTTTAATCACATCTAAATAGGTATATTTTTCCAGCCACTGATTGCTTTTCTGAAATTTAATTATTTCCAGATAAATTTCCTTATTTTATATTGTACATGAGAAGTTTTAAAGATATGTTTAAGACCAAGAGTAGTAAAATGATTTTAAAAGTTGTTGGAAGTGCCAGTAGCAATATCTAGGGAATTTGCATTGAGACCATTGTATTGTCCACTAATGGTGAAAACGATCTTTCAAAACTAACTTGTAAATATGTTTTAATCATTGCTTGTTTTTTTTCTAGTCCATATTTGGACATCAACCACAGACAATTTAAATTTTGTAGATGCACTCAGAATCCACTGCAGCAGCAGGTTACATAGCAAAAATGCAAAGGTGAACGGGAGGAAAATCTCTGCCTTTTCTGCTGTAAATAGTGAAGGAAAATGACTAAAATCAAGTAATACTAATACATCACTTCATTGACAATAAAATCTTTACATCACATGCTGCAGCTGTTTTTTAAGGAACATGATGTAATTCTTTCATAGTAATCATGCTGCAGAAATTTGCAGTCTGCACCTTATGGATCACAATTACCTTTTTGTTTGTTTGTTTTTTGTTTTCTTTTATAATAATTGTAGACAAGTAAATCTCCAATAAAGTTATGGTCTGTTCACTTTGCGTCCTTTTCTTTTTCCTCTCCTGTTTTGACTTTCAAGTGGGTGATAACATTTAAATAATGATAGCAGAAATGGTTTTTAAAATGTTTGAATTCCGTGGTGAGTCATGTGAGAGTGCATATTTTAACAGGAAATTTTGTTTCTTCAAATTCTGCTGCTTGTCTACCAGCAGAATTATAACAGTTGTCTTTTATAAGACTTAATACTAGTGTGCTTTTCTGAAATTCTGTCACAGTTGATTAACGTGCTCCAGGTCCTAGATCATTGGTGATGTGTTTGACACATTGCTTACGTGAACCTAAGTTATTCTGAAGCAAGTGGACACAATGTTCAGCTTCCAGGCTTTTAGGACACATTTCCCGTATTATCTATTAAGAAAGAATTCTATTACTTCAAGCTTTTGATTTAACCTTTTTGTAAGTAAACTGAGCACAAAGGGGAATCACTTGACTGTACGAAGTTGGTAGGCAGATATTTTTTAGAATGAGAAAAAATTTTTAGTCTCCCTTTTGCAATTTTAAATTAATCCGTTCCTTATCCCTCCCGATGGCCCTAAACCAAAGGTGAATAAAGTATATGTATTTCAGTCTTAAACTACTTGGGGAAGGGCTGCATGCCTGTGTGTGTTGGTGTTACTGCCCAGAATCCTTTGGCTGGCCTGGGCCAAGCCTCATGGCCTCATCTCCTTCCTGCCACTGTTGACTGTGACCTCCAGAGACAAGCAGTTCTCTTCTGTGGCTCCTAGGACCAGCAATAACTAACAGCCTTGCCAAGGGATCACTTTAAGAATCAAAACAGAATGGGAACGTTTTGTGTGTGAGCACCAGGCAGGTTTTAGATGGAGGTGAAGCCCAGGTCACCGCCAGCTCCGCTGTGTGCAGACACAAGGAGCAGATAGGCCTGCAGGCCCCGAGAATGCTTCATTCTTTTGCATGTGAACATTCAGTTTTTCCAGCACCGTTTTTTGTACCTTTTGACCTTCATCTTATTCTGCTGATGCGCTGCCAGCAGTCCCTCTGCTTCCCCAGCTGCCCAAGCCAGAGCTTCCCCTGCGTGCTCTTTGGTTCCTGCTCTTCCCTCTCGGTCTGCTTCCTGCCAGTCCATCAGCAGAGTCTGTTGGTTTGTTCTCCTGAACACAAGCTAATCCCATATCCACTGCCACTACCATGGTAGAAACTGCTGTGGCCTTTACCTGGGCCACGTCACTGTCACTGCTTCCTGCCTGGGCTTTCCCACTTGCACTCTTTGTCCCTCTCTAGCCTGTTTTCCACCCCCTCTGAAGTGGGAGTGGTCTGTTTAAAATAGACGTCCAAGCAGACCTAAACTCCTCCCATGGCCTCAGGGGCCCCTTGCTCCAGCCGGGTGGCCTGCCTCCTCCCTCCACCTGGAGGCTTGTGGGCATAACCCAGTAGGTACCATCCCGCTATAGGGCTAGTTGTACGTGTTGCAGTACTTCTGCAGCTGAGGCCTGTTCCTTGCTGCCTGTGGCCTTGGGCGAGTGGCTGCGCACTGTGCCTGCTGCTCCTCTACAGTGGGGCGGTACCCACAACTGGAACCTGGAAGGCAGTGGAGGGGCCAAGAGTGTTGGGGCACAGGCCTTGGTGGAAAGGTCTTAGCCCAGCTCCTTCCTTGTGGTTCAGGCTCCCTCCCCCCCTCTGCCCCGTCTCAGACTGGACAGCCCGTATTTAACATGAGGGAATATTTAACTTAAGGGAGCCCACTACACTGGCCCAGCGGTCAGGACAAGCCATGCATCCAGCCATCTTATCCTCTCCTGAGGGTGCTATTGTCTACACATGTGGTGGATCCAGTACCCAGCACCCGGCTCAAATTGGAGAAAAGTGTTTAGTTGTCTAACCTGTTTATCTAAACCCAACTGTAAAACGAGGAACCTTACATTGCTGTGGGACCAAAAGTCATTTGTTTTGCATTTGCCTCTGTGGCCCCTGCGCCAGCCATTTACCTTATGCCAGCAGTTACCTTGGTGCTTCCAAATATTCTAACACCAGCACACAGGTCACCCGCATTCCTCAGGATGAGAACATTATGGACTATTTCACTTCAGCACTGCCGTTTTTCCTTACAGTTGAAGTGGGGCGGTGATAGAAAGTACGCTGATCTTCAGGACGCAGCCCCAGTTTTTACTTAAGTGTGTAAGTGCAAGGTGTCGCCCCAAAGCTCCTGTGTTAATGATGCAGACATGCTGGGAGGTAAGGCAGGTTATGGGAGCTGTAGCCTCTTCAGTCCCTAGAGTTTGGGTGGTAACTGCAGGTAGGTGGGCGTGGCTGGCAGGGAGGTCACAGGTGAGCCCTGCAGGGTGCATCCTCCTGGGTCCCTGCCTGGTGCTTCCTGGCCTCCCTGAGCTGACAGCTCTCCTCCACAGGGCCCTTCCCCCATGACATGCTGCCTCCCGCCATGGGCCCGGAGCAGTGGAGCTTGTTATCTGTGGACTGAGACCTCTGAAACCCTGAGCCCCCAATAAACTTTGCCTCCTCTAAGTCCTTGGTGTTTTTGGTCACAGTAACTCAAAAGCTGGCTAAAATACAAGGGTGCATGTGCACATGTGTGTCCATGTGGATCGGATCGGGGTGAGTGGAAAGAAGGCTCGTGGAGTCCACAGCAGGTGGAGGGGTGAGTCTGCCTGTCCAAGCGGACCTGCGGTGTGTGTGAGATGATACACGAGAAGGGCGTGAGTTACCATCCATAAATCCTGGATTAGAAAACACATTGGCCTTAAGGCCTCAAAGATTTCAAGTAAGGACTCGGGGAACTGAATTACAGCACATGCGCCCAGTCTGTGCTAAATGTCTTACACGTTTATTGCCACTTACTTCTCAGTCCAGTTGCAAACGTGGCTACTTTGGAGGGAAGTGGGTCATAGGGGTCCACACTGGGGTCTGGAGCCACACCATCTCCTCCAGCACGGGTGGCTTTGCAGGGTGCTTAGGCTGTCCCCCTTCACACCCTCACCCTTACAGTGTCAACAAGGAGCTGCTGGGCTGAATGCACTCACAGGGGCGCTGGGTGTGGTGCCAGTGGAACTCGCCATCTCCTGTGCTGACCTCTAGTCCTCCGCTCGGCTGGCAGCTGGCGGACAAGAATGGAATACGTAAGGTAGAAACAGCCCTCCCTTCTCTAATGCCTACAGCAGTTTCCTACTTGAGCTACCCACCCAGGTTAAATTCTTCCCTCCCAAGTTAAACCCCAACTTTGAACTCCTAGAAGTGACCTCGGGCGTCACAACCAGACCACCAGTCCCTGCCTGACACACCAGCCTGAAATAACCAATCCATAGTCCACGACGCCTTTACCGCAGGCCCTGTAAAATCCCATGCCCCGCACCTGCTCTCCCCTTTTTTTTCCTCCCAGACATCCACCTGCACTGATCCCCATGAATGAAGATCTGGTCGCATGAGGTGTGCTGTGCTGTGTGTGGTCCAGCCGTAACCCTTACGGAACAGGCAGCTGCTGGAGAACAGGAAGTCAGGACTGCACCCTGACCATGCACCAGAAACGAGAGCAGGTTTGCTTTTGTGTAATACTCAAATTTGTGTGTTTTTTGAAATAAAGGTGCGCACATTTGGATGTATATGTACACAAGAGACGTTTCCTGTTGAGAGGAAAGCTGAACAGGGCAGGTACAGAGCCTGTGGCTCCCCATGTAACCTAGATCCTTTATCTTCCAAAGGAGAAGGGAGCATCCTGGGGTCCTGAGTTGGAACCTCCCCTCCTTGTTACCTAGCTCACATCAGCCTGCAGTAAGGGACGTGCCCAGTGGCCACGGGAGGGCTGTGTGCACCAGGCCAGGCTTGGGAAGATAAGCCACCCACACCTCACTTTAAACCCCCTCTGCCTGATCAATGAAAAGCAAGTCCCTCTATTTTGAAGAAAAAATCCCCCTGAAGCCTCATCTGTGATGCTGTGAGGTGTCGTCATAATAGGTCCGACACTGAGGATGCTTCTCCCAGCATCCTGTTGGGGACCAGGTGACTTGGGAAGGTTTGGAGCCTTTTCTTTCAGAGTGAGAGACCCCCCTCCTACCTCCACAGGGCCTTGCTGCAGAAGTGTGGCCAGAGTGGCCTTTGCCCCCCGCAAAGTGAGCAGTATGCTTCCTGAGCTTAGGAAGCTCCTCCCAGGCCTCCGGGGCTGGGCAGGGTGGTGGGGTTGGTGTGTGCAGGACTGGATCTAATGGGGCAGTCACAAGTGATGGAGCAGAGCTATTAAAGCGCTCTTCCTCTTTCAACTTTTTTTTCTAACTTTTTAAGGAAATGAGTTTGGGTGAACTTCCTAATATCTTAGGTTCTGTTTTTGTTTTGGTGCTGGGCATAAAACCCTGGGGCATTCTACTACTGAGCTACATCCCCAGCGTTGATTTTTGAGACAGGGTCTTGCTAAGTTGATGAGGCTGGCCTCAAACTTGCAATCCTCCCTCCTCAACCTCCTGAGTTGCTGGGATTACAGTTGTGTCACCTTGGGCCTGGCTAGACTGATACTTGTTTTTTTTTTCCGGGGGGGAGGGATACCGGGGATTGAACTGTGGGGCACTCGACCACTGAGCCACATCCCCAGCCTTATTTTATATTTTATTTAGAGACAGGATCTCACTGAGTGGCTTAGCACCTGGCTGTTGCTGAGACTGGCTTTGAACACGGGATCCTCCTGTCTCAGCCTCCCAAGCCGCTGGAATACAGAGGTGCGCCACTGCCCTCAGCTGGTTTTGGACATTGCCTTTTCCTGAAGATTCTCTCCACTCGCTCCACCCTCACTTCTCTCTCTGCCTGAACCTACCCTGCGGGATGAAGGTCTGAGTAGATTCCAGCAATAGCAACAGATGGAATAAAGAAAAAAAAAAGCGTTTCTTGGTGAACTGAGGAATTGTGTCAACTGAAATTAAAGAGGATTCTTAGCAGGACTCCTCAGGTTCTTTATTATGCCATGCACAGTTCTCAGGGCTGCATTTCCCAAACCTACTAGGCCAAACACCTTCAGAGTAGTTCCCACCCTGGTGACGTCCTAAGCAACATATGACATGCTCTACCCAGGGCACCTGGGCATTAGGGCATTAGGTGGGCCACATCACCAAGGGCACGTGGGAACCAAGTCTGGGCACGTGGGAACCAAGTCTGGCTGTAGTGATCAGCCGGCCAGCAGTGTCACACCTGAAGGCAGCCTGTTCCTGTAGTAGGCCTGGAAGGAGCTGGAGGCTTTCTAATGCCCAAGTCACTTTGGTTCCCCATTCATGGTGGCTGAGTCTAGGTCTTATGGCCCTTGGCTCAATGTGGCTTGGAACTAGTGACCACAAAGTGAAGCTGCTATTGAAATGCATATTTTAGGTGAAGCTAGTTTCACAAGACATTGACCTTTGACAGTCTGGAGAACACAGCCCCTGCAGTTCACCTCCCTCAGGCACTGCCCCTCACCCACCCCAGGGTGGGGGCGGTGTCTTCCCACCAGTCCCAGGGAGCCCCTCCTCAGCCTGAGCCTACTGTCCCCACTACAGGCGCTCGGCCTGCTCAGCGCAGCTCACCCTACCACCACGGAGTGTTCACACGTGGGCACCACCGTGTTGCCAAGGACGTGCCCACCCACTACATGTTCCCGCTCCGAAAGGCAGCTAGACTGCAGCAGAACCTCTGTCAACACTGGTCTCCAGCCGCTCTCCTGTCCTCCATCTGCTTCTGCCCATGTGATTTCTGGGGACCAGGAATGGCAGGGCTACCAGCAAAGTGGGACAATTCTTGAAATTCAAAAAAAAAAAAAAATGTCACCAAGAGGAGCAGAACCCGAGCCTCTCCTGAGGATGGGTGTGTGGCAGTCTGGAGGAAGCTGGGCTTCCTGGCCAGTCAGACACGGGAGAAACATCTAGAAACACCTGTCTTTCCTCAAGAGCTGGTTTAAATGGCTGCTGTGCACCTTGTAGCTGATATTTCCTCTTTTTGCTTTGATTGCGTAATGGTTTAGATATGAGGTGTCCCCCAAAAGCTCATGTGTGTGGCGAGACTCTTCAAAGGCAAAATGATTTGATTATGAGAGCTGTGACCTCATCGGTGAATTGATGCGCTGATGTGAATGGATGGACTGGGTGCAACCGAAGGCAGGTAGGTGCGGCTGGAGAAGAAGGTCATGGGGGTGGAGGGCATGGCTTTGGGGTTTATATTTTGTCCTTGGTGAGCAGAGCTCTGTCTGCCTCTTGTTGCAGGTCCTGAGCTGCCTTCCTCCTCCATGTCTTTCCACCATGATGTTCTGCCTCACCTCGGGCTCAGAGCTATGGTGTGAACTCAGAGCCATGGACTGAACCTCTGAAACCATGAGCCAAAATAAAATTTTCTTCCTCTACGCTGTTCTTGTCTGGTCCTTTGGTCGCAGTGAGGAAAGTTGACTAAAACAGGCTGCCAGGCACCTCTGTCCACCTTCTGCATGGGGCAGAGCCGTGCATTGCGTGATGTCCCTGGTTAGCAAGTCAATGAGTGCTGCGCCATGGGAGTAAAACAGCTCTTATGGGTGGCAGCCTCTCCTTTTCCCCTCAGCCTTGTTCCCCCAACTTCCTTCCTACTTACTCTGTGAGCCTCTGGACTGTCACATCAGTGCCCTGGAGCCTTTGGGGACTGGTACCGGCCACAAACACCCTGACAGAGGGAGGCACTAACCAGCCTCTGAGCCCGTCTGGGCATCTGGAGTGTCCGACATGCCCCCAGGACAGCTGGACTTAAACCCTCTGGTGCCAGGGGTGCTGAAGGACGCTGGTCAGAGGGGACTGAGTCTGGGGGAGCGCTGGCCCTGCTGCTGTGGCCAAGCCTTGGCTGCTTGAGGTTCAGTGTCCTCATCTACAGAATGTAGCTAGCCCAGGGACCCGCCCACAGCTGATGATACTCAGGGCCACAAGACCTGACTGGGGAGTGCACATGTAAGGGAGGTGTGGGTCACCGCTGGCCAAGACTGTAGGCTTCTAAAGCTGGACTCATGTTGTTTCTCAGGTTCTTGCTGAAGCCTCTGTTCCATTGTCCACTCATGACTCAATTCAGCGCCCAGTGTGGTCAGCCCTCTCCTGGGTACGGTGGGGTCGATGGCTTTTGGTCCAACAGACATAGACACTTAAATTCCAGCGGGGTGGGAAGGGGTGGAGAGACAGACCTCTATCAAGAAAAACCCAAAGCTTTCGGAGAATGATACCTGCTATAGAGGCAATAAAACTTGCAGCCAAGTTTAAATAATAACGATAGATAACATGTATCCAGTGCTTACCATACTAAGCACTTGACTTTGCTTTGTGTAAATAGTACTGCCATCTCCATTCTACAGATGAGTAAAGGTATGAACCGTGGACCCCACATTTAGGGTTCATTAGGGTGGGAACAATTGTGTATAAGTAAATTTCAATTCCGTTTCATCTTTGGTAAGCAAGGGACTCACCAGGGCACAGAGAAGGTGGCTGGAATATTGAGGAAACCTTTACAAAAGGGGTGAGATTACAGCTGGGTTTTGAGGGATAAGTAGGAGTTCTTACAGAGTATCTTACTCCTTTTAGTCATTGGTTAGTGGATTAATGGACATTTGTGGTCTCTTTGGTAGGCTGCATTATTCTTTAAATGATGGATCTAGGGAAGCTCTTAAGATGTCATTTATGGTTTTTACTCATATCATAAAGCCCTGAATATTTTTGAGGAATTACTTAAGGCATATATGTGATCACTATAAATCTCCAAAATTAACTCACACATTTTAGCCCAAAGTTACAGTTTCAATGTGGATAATGATATCCCTGCAAACTGAGGACGGGCTATGTTTTTCTAGGTTGTAGTTTAAAACTATTTTCTTAAGCAGATCATTTTCCCTCTTGGAGTCTCGGGTTCCTCAAATGTCAGATGGTGTTTGGTCACACCAGGGAATCACAACATGATCACAACCTCTGGGAGAGACTTGGGCATCTGCTTTCAAAGAAGTCTCCCTTAAAAGCCTAATGTGTAGCGCAGGTGGGGTACTGCTGATGGAAAAGTGTCCCCAGCTGTGTGCCGTGCACACCGCTACAGCCAGAGGGAAGGCTGTCGTGGTACCGCTGCTGTCTCTTGCTTCCTTCCACATCAGCAGAGCTGTCCTGAGCTTACCTGTCCATGTATTGGGAGAAACAGCTCTACCACCAATAATTAATGTGTGAAAACCACTGGAGAGGTGGGGTTGCTCAGCCATAGAGATCTTGCCAAGTACACTAGAAGCCCGGGATTCCATCCCAACAGTGCAAAAGCAGGAAAAGAAAAGAAAGTCACTGGGATTGAAACCTGTTAGGACTATGCACAACTCACTGGTCCCCCAGGGTCTGGACCTTCGTCATATCTGCACTCTGTACAGCAGCCCCTGCGTTCCAGCCTGCCACCTGCCCTGGGTAGGTGAGCAGCCCTAGGAGTGGTAGCATTACAATGAC
>PVHX01002836.1:0-18801 GCA_004024805.1 Geosciurus inauris
ATCACTATCGTGGCCCTATATTTGGATATTTTGTTTCTATCCCACCACCAAGGTAGGCCCTGTGTCTCCTGCATCCCAACAGTCCTGTCTCTACTACAGAGGCC
The DNA here is from genome assembly GCA_004024805.1 of Geosciurus inauris. NCBI lineage: Eukaryota > Metazoa > Chordata > Mammalia > Rodentia > Sciuridae > Geosciurus > Geosciurus inauris. Next base: position 105 of record PVHX01002836.1, read on the forward strand.
CCTGTTAGACCTGACTGCACTGCCCTTCTTTCTCTCTGCCTTTTATAGTTTGTCCTTATTACAGTGACCCTGCTCCTTAAAAGCCACATCTTTGCACATGTTGCTCTGGAGGATGCCATTTCCCCTTCCTCCTGCAATGGATTCTTCAGCCTCTCTCTCAACGTGAACTCAGTTCTATCCCAGCTCCAGTGGAACTGTCCCTGACCCCAATCTGAAATGCTACTACAGCTGGCTTCCTTTTTTATTGCTCTAAGAAAGAAAAAGAGAGATAGTGAGAGGGAGAGAGGGGAAGGGGAGAGAAGGAAAGAAGCAGCATGAGCACAGAGCCGGAGTGGATACTGGGGCAAAGATGCTGAGTATGTGGCTGGGACAGAGTGCATTTTGGAGAGTGACATGAAACAAAGCTTCCAGGCAGCCCCATAGAGTTTGAATCCATCCTAAAACCTATGGGGAAACAATAAGCTCACCTCCACCTCTCTGCTCTTTCTTCTTGGCCTCCTTCCGGAACCACTCTGCTTCCGCCTTTCCTAGGACCCAGTCCTTGAACTAGTTTTCTGCCTACATGTTTCACACCCACTGCTTCAAGACCAGTTAGCAGCCAGGGCAGCTGTAATTAGTGACAATGGTATTAGGTCAACCAGAGGCCCTGGACAGTGTCCTAAGGCAGCTGATTCATGGGAGAACACAGAGTGAGTCACTAAGGGTGTATCAAAAAAGCCATCAACAGCCATTCTGAGGTTAAGAAGATGATAACTGAGATACTATTGATTTGCATAGTTGGTGACTTGAGAAAATCAGTTTCACTAAAGTGATGACAAAAGGAACACGATTTTGGGGCTGGGATTGTAGCTCAGCGGTAGAGCGCTTGCCTCGCATGCGTGAGGCCCTGGGTTCGATCCTCAGCACCACATACAAAGCAATAAAATAAAGACATTGTGTCCATCTACGACTAAAAAAAATATACATATATTTAAAAAAAAAAAAAAAGGAACAAGATTTTTAAAACTGCTTACTTCCAGAAAGTATCTGAACCAGGTTTGGTTTAACAAGGGTATATTCTAAAAGGTTAATAAAATCAGAATAGGAAAAGTCAGGAATAAAAAGGAGTTGGAAAATATACTAACCCACTTTCTTCTGAAGGGAAAGTGAAACATGAGAAGGGACTTTAGAAGAAAGAAAATTCCAGAAACTTTTTTTTTGTTTTAAAAATGCAGAATGCAAGCATATTTCTGGATCAAGATGAAGGAAATAGAGAGATAGAAAGGATGGGAGGGTAGGGATGGAAATGATGGAGGAAATTCCCCAGGAGTGGTACTATCAGAAGTGTCAGAGAGGAGGATTCTGGGCTGGAGATACAGTGTGCTTGCCTGACAGGTGCAAGGCCCTGGGTTCAATCCCCATTATTGGGAAAACAAAGAAAAGGAATTACTTTAGAAGAAACAGATCACTAAGAGAGATGGCAAAGGACACATTCTAGTAGTACAGTAGACCATCCTCAGCTCTGAAAGGGGGCAGGGAGGAGAGGTTGAAGAGGGGTCTTGAGTAGCTATTGGGTGGAGTAGAAAAGGAAGGGAAGTACAGTGAGTGTGGGGATGCACTGAGGGAGGGCTTTTCCTCACCAAGGTTAGGTGCCTCTGATTGGTACTGGATCCATGACACGTGAAGCAGCCAAACCAGCAATGTTCATCATCCCAAAAGAGGGTTTAGAAAGGTGACTGGCTATTTCTTTGGGAAGTTACTTGGAAGGGCAGGCACAGAGGAAGCAGGTTATAGGGGTTGCTGGTGAGAGCAGGGGGGAAGATTGGACTGAGCGTGTAAATCCAGGAGGACCTGAATGGAAGCAGAGGAGGAGGAGAGGTCAAAGAGAGAGCAAGGCAAGTACTGTCAGGAAGAAGGCGTGGGCAAGGTAGAAGGCAGAGACAAGGAGGGGAATTTTAGGACTTGAGATATGTAAACAGACCTCTGTAAAAAGAAGTCAGGGTTGAGTTCAGAAACTATTAGAAAAATCCCATTAGTCAAAAAGAAACATTCCAAGAATTAGACTACTTAAACTTAAGGCAACTGTAATCCAGTTTAAAAAAAAAAAAAGATGAAGTCACATCCTGTCCTTCCTCAATTAAATAGTGTAAATAGTATAAACAAAGGACATTGAGCAGAAGTAGAGCTAGAATTAGGGACATTTTTTTCCTTCCATTTGGTCTCCAAGGGCCTTTGAAGTTAAGTAAGCAAATTGGTTCTAAATTAATTTTAATTTTCTCTTGTGGAGCAGATCATTTCAATTCTTCATTCCTTCTCCTTTTCCCTCATGGGCATAATAGCATGAGGGCCCTTTCTACGTGAAGCAATAAGGGGCTATTATGCTGAGAACTAGCACTGAAGGAAATTAGAGTGCACTAGTACCCAGAACACCTGAGGGAAACGACTGGAAGGTTTCCCATCAGGGTGCCCCACTGCAGAATGTACAGTTGACGTTACCTGTCTCATTTTACATGAAGCTTCCCAGGCAAGAAGGAACTATTGGCAGCAGAGACAGAGCCCATTGCCTGAGAGAGGAAGGAGGCCATTCAGGGCTGCTGCCCCATCTCTCCAAGCAAGGAGCTCAGTACTGACTGGTCATCCTGGTGCCTGAAAGCTAGTCCTATGAGCCTACTAGTGAAAGGGGCAGGAACAGAAATGGGGACTGAGAAGAATGTGCCCTTAGAATCACCCAAAATCTACTTTGGCTTTACTGATAAAACCCAAAGCCAAGGAAGAAACTGACCAGTCACCCGAGACCCCTGGCTATGGACAGATTAAAAAATGCACCTGTCCTCTTTGGGGTTCAGCATTTATTAAATAGGCAGCCATCTTAGACTGGCTGGAACGTATCTGCGGATGAGATGTTTGGACACAATGTCAAATCGCACAACCTTAGTTTTCTTATCTTTATGTCAAGTATAGAAATTCTTGCCTCATAACGTTAGGTAGCATTATGTTCATCAGTTCTAGCTACACTATAAGGTTGCTTCTGTATTTGATACTAACATTTTTATAAGTCTGAGTCTTGGTATTGTATTGTATTGTGTATTGTATGGTATTTTTTTTTTAAATGTAGGAAAGTTCTTTTTTTTTTAGTTGTAGATGGACACAATGTCTTTATTGCTTTTTGTATGTGGTGCTGAGAATCGAACCCAGGGCCTCACCCACGCGAGGCAACACTCTACCACTGAGCTACAATCCCAGCCCCTATTGTATGGTATTTTGAGAACGCCTGTCCTCATCTCTAGAGACCTTCCTCCTGTGGAAAGTGCAAGAAACCCAGTGCTCAACTGGAGTGAAGGGCTGGCCCTGGCTGCTCTTGACACACCACTGGCTACTTCACCATAGACCACTCTGGGCACAAAAAAAAGAAAGAAAGAAGAAAACAGAGCTTTGATTTATCATTCATTGAAAAGCCAGAATTCCTGAAAGAAAAGGTTTGGGATGAGTCCCCTTACCTCATCACCCCAGGTTTTGTCCCAGGCAGAGCTGTTTCTCCTAGGGAGAATGGCACTAGTTAGGCAAGAATGCTTTATGCCAAAATTGACCGCCCTGCTCACCCCTACAAATATATACCTATGCAGCCATTTCCTTCCATAGCATGCCCAAGTGACAGGCTTAGTCTAAACTTCAGAATTAGCAGTACACCATGCCAAAATCTGTCTGTTCCTAAAGTAATCATAGCAAGACTGGAGCACTTCCTTCCCCCTTGGAGGGTTTCCCCTTAAAAATGTTTGAGTGGAGAAAGGGGTGTTATCCTTATCTATGGACTTCCCTCTGTTAGCCCACCTTAATTCATCTGAGAAACTCAAATAATATTGAATTTCAAAGGAGAAGACATTGGGCATTAGGCTTCTCCTTAGGAAGTCCTTTGAACCTTATACAAGTCTTCCCTGTCTCTGAGTTTCCCAGTGGATTATAGGAATGAGTTCCCTTGGTCAAGCAGGAGATTTCCCATTGTATCCTAACCATGGAGTAGTAAATCCTACATATCTTGTATCAATATAATTAAACAGGACAGTTGAAATGTTCACCCTGAGCAATTTAATGTCTTTGTCACCTGAAAGGGAAATGACTGTCAATTGCTGAGATAGGTTCTTTCCTTAAAATCTTTATAGACTTGCACTTCCTCACAACTTAACATTTTCTTCATATGTCTAGGAAGGAATGCAATCTTAACTGCAAATCTGTGACTCATCTCTCATTCACTTGTAGTCTTGCACAAGAATACATGACAGCACACGCGCTTAGACTTCTCAGAATGTTTGCTTCTTCACTCAGTGTTTAATGATAATGCTCCTATGAGGGCGAAATGCTAGAGGACAAATAAGCAATCCTGTATGCAAAGTAGATCCAGGAAGTAATAAAAATGTCTTGTGTCATATCTTGGGAATGAACTGGAAAATGGTTCAGAAATCAATGTGGAGTAAGTAGAGCCTTCATAATGTGGTAGAAAGAACCCGGATTGCCACCTCAAGAGATCTAGTCCTGGCTGTGATACTGACAGTTGACTTCACATCCCTCATTCCTTATGTCTGAGGGAAGATAGTTGAATTAAATGATACCCAATAACCCTACCAGCTCTAATATTCACAAAAATAAGCTTCACAAGGACAAAGGCATTGACAATTGAGTGTGCAGAACATTGATGCTGTCTATCTAGAGTCCACTGGGAACACACCCGTAGTTTAACAAGTTGGGTTGATTCTATGTGACAACATACATTGTGGGGAACTATGGGTCACCCAGTAAAAAAGTGTTAGAGGGCTAAGGACATCACTCAGTGGTAGAGTGCTTGCCTAGCATGTGTGGGGTCTTGGGTTTCATCCCCAGCATTGCAAAAATAAAAGGGAAGTGCTAGAAAGGATTTATAGAATTTGGGATTGAATTAGGTGATTTCAGGGGAGGATTTAAGGAAGCAGGGATCATTCCATGACTGGGTATCTTATAAAATTTTATCTTTAAATGAGAAAGACTGTTATTGGCAGCCAAGCCAGGGAACCTGTCTGGATCCCAGCTGGCTGGATTTGGCCACCCGCCTGCACAAGAAATTAGCAAATTATGGGAAAAAAGAATCTTACACCATTTGATCAAACTGTGAAACAGCAGCTAGATTGCTTCTCCAGCAGTCCTTCAGAAGCCATTACAATTTATATAAACAAAAGCCTGGTGGTGTACATATGTAGTTTAGCTAGGCTGTGCTAGCTAGAGAACCTGTCACTCCCACATAGACCAGTGGTAGTCTTATGTTTTCATTCTCATCAGGAGGAAGTTTGGGAGTTTCAAGACTAGCAAGATTAATGCTGAAATACGTAAAGAAGCACAGTCATTCATAGTACTCAGATTAGGGGGTACAATTGCTTGTTCTAGTGGCTGGATAATGTCTTGTTTTTGTCTGTGTTCAGATATGATTACAGAGCGGTCTTGTTTTTGTCTTAATTTGTCACTATCATAGGGTGGCCTCATCTGATCCTAATGTGCTGTGAAGTGGTTTATGTCCAATAGTAAAACCAGAAGGTCTGGCAGATAGTAATAGTAACGGGCTAGATCCCAGGTGGGAGGGGCGGCTTTTCTCTTTCTCACAAGTGAGCTAGCAACAAGCAATTTGTGTTTTTTATATTTGAATATTTTGTAATGTGAACAGGTACAAAATAAATGTCTCCTTTTCCAAAAATTAGAATGAAGTATATTTAGTTCTCAACTCTGCTCCAGAATATATTTAAGAGGGACTCAACTTGTAAGTATTGAGAAAACTAGAAGAATTAGAATTGTGTACACCTGAAAGCTTTCCACAGTAGTGATTTATTTTGTGTTTTTTCAGTTAATTTCTAATAGGTGTGAGGACAAATATTAATAAGGTAATCTGTATAAAGGGCAACATGGTATTATAAAATTACATAATTTACATTACTATGTAATTGAAACTGAATCAGATTGTTTCTTTGACAAAGCAATCCCATTTCTGGGAATATATCTTATAGCTTTACCAGTACAAGTGTGAAATGATGTGCATACAAGGTTAATTCATCATAGCATTATTTATTATAGCACAATCTTGGAAACAACCCAACTGTCCAACTATAGAGAATAGCTACATGAAGTCCAGTAAATTCATATGGCAAAATACTGTATGAATATAAAAGAAAGAATGAGGAAGCTGTCTCTATATTGATATGGAGAGATATCTAGGATATGTTGTCAACTGAAAAAATAAGAGAGAATAATAGAAACAAAGGGAAGACAAAAATTATTCATATTTAAATCTACATATATAACACTACAAATACACATAATAAATGAATAAAGTGGTCACCTTTATTTGTAATATAGAGAGCAATGTAAGTAAGAAGGAAACTTGTCATTATATGCCTTGTTAAATATATATTAATATTTGAGTTATATAAATACTGCCTATTGCAAAAATGAAAATAATTTGAAGATATATATGATAGAGAATGTCTTTTTCCCACCCCATCCTGATTTCTAGTGGCAAGCATTTTAAGTAATTGGTTGATGTGACTGTGGAGTTGGCAAGGTGGAAATTTTGAGAGCAGACCTGGAGGCTGGATCCCCTGGGAGGAGTTGATGCTCCAGTGTCATGTCTAAAAAAGTCTAGAGGAAGAATTCTAGTAATCTGCTTTACTAAACTCTAGTGATTATACATTAACTACATCTCTAAAATTATCTTCATAGCAACATGGAGGCTAGTATTTGACCAAAATTTGGATACCATGGTCTAGCAATCACATCTCTGCTCAATCATAACATGCATCAATATCCATATTTATTCTTATTAGAAATGTGAGCATAACACTGATACACATCTAGTTTTGGGTAACAACTTTTCATGTTTTGATGGAGAAATCTGAAAGGAAATACACCTTTAAAATATGTGTAAATTAGTAATTCCAAATCATGGGGAAAAAGACTTAATTGCCCTAAAAACAGAAGCAACTGCTTAGAAACACTTTGCGTAGTGGTTAATGTTTATTTCACATAATGCTTCCTATAAATTGTAAAGAAAATACTGACACCACAAATTACAAAGAGTCAATTCACAAAAGAATGACTCCAACCAAAAGAAAACATGAAGAAATGTTTAACCTCAAAAGAAATGCAAAGTGAGGGCTGAGGTGGTAGCACAGTGGCAGAGCTCTTGCTTAGCCAGTGTGAGGCACTGGGTTCAGTCCTCAGCACCACATAAAAATGAGTAAAATAAAGGTCTATCAACAACTAAAAAATTTTTTTTAAATGCAAAACAAGTTAATCAATCTTAAATAAGTAAACTCCTTTAAATGAAAAGGATCAGCAAGGTTTTTATGAAACGTAGAGACAAGCTGCAGCTCTCGTGTTGAGTAAACAAGTCAACCTTTCAAAATTTGTTTGGCAATATCAGTAGTGAGCTATAAAATCATGCTCTTTGGCCAGCATTAATCCCTTTTTTGGGACTAATCTTGAGGAAATGATCAAAAGATGGTAAAAGGATGCAGATATTCATTGCAACATAATTCATTCAATCAAATAAATCTACAAGCTAAATCTCCTGACAGACAACAGAAATGCAGTCTAAACATGGTTTATTGATTTCATGAAATGTAGCTGTTAAAGAGGAGGACAGCAACAAGGTAAAATGTATATTATATAATGTTAAATATAACACAGTTATACCTTGTCTCTGTTTACAATGAGAATTGTGTGTAAGCTGTATTTACTTGTGGACAAGAGCAGATAAGAATGTGGAAACCTAAAACCAGTTTGATCTCTTGGGATATCATACTTGTAAGTGACACCTGCTTTTGCTTTAGTCCTATTAGTAGTATTATAATACTTTGACATGATTATAGCTTCTTAAAAATTAATCCTAAATTAATATTATCCCAAATAGCCTCAAATTGGAATTATTTTGTAATCATAGAGACTTGAAGAATTCTGTGATATTGTTGCCCTCTCCCCTCCTGTGATGGACATAGGTGCAGAACTCAAGGTCGGAGGGACTTGCGGCTGTCCTACCTAGGGGGTATTCCAGGTACAGGAACCAAAAATTCCCAGTCTGTGCTCAGAAACAGCCATCTGTCTGTTGATTAAGCCTGGATAGATGCTTTAGAACTCTATATCCTAAACATGTGTGAGAGACAAGAGAAAGTAGAAGCAAAGTACATTCCTATGCCAATAAAATTAGGTCTCTTTCTAATTCTAAAATAATAACTAGTGCCATTCCCAACACTTTCTAATTATCAGAGATGTTTTATTAAAATTATAATAGTACATGAAGACCCACTGGACTATTGTTTATCTTTGTTCCCAACTAAGGTTTTAAATCAATATTTTTTCTCAGTGAATACAAGTATCCAATAAAATGAAAACTCAACAAGGAAGAAATATTTGGTGTAAACATCGCGATGTGTTTTTCAGTTTTATATCCCATCTCTTGATCTTTCCCACAGATTGAAAGACAGTTTCAGTAGTTCTCAGTGCTTGTGGACTTTTGCTTTCATTTCTTGGCTCTTATTTTCTGAGTTCAGAAGCCACTTGTAGAGATAATCTCAACAACAGGAAATTTCCTAATTACCAAAACAGATTTGCCTAGTAGGAAAATGATGGTTTTATGTACACAAGTCCCTACTAGTACCTGCTAGAAAAGCAGACTTGCTGTTAACCTGTATCACAAACCTGTTTTACAGGGTGGATCATTTATACACATTCTTTGTTCAGTGGTCTCCTGATGTCTATGGGAAAGATGCCAAAGAGCAAGGCTTTGTGGTGGTGGAAAAGGAAGAACTGAATATGATCGACAACTTCTTCAGTGAGCCAACAACCAAGAGCTGGGAGGTAAGCATGTGGGCAGAGACTAGGCTGTCGTGGTCCCTAAAATGCAGGACGCAGTCAAAATGGTCTCGCATTGGGATTCCAATAACTAGCTAGTAAGAAGGTAAAGCTCCTACACATCTGGAGAAGGAAGCAATGGTTAGGCTTTTTCCAAGCTCCCATCACCCTTACCAATGCTTGTGTCGTGGAAAAGAAAGATAGCTGGAGAGAAGGGACTGGATTAGTCCAGCTACTTATCTCTACTTTCTCTCCACGTGGAAGACAAAAGTCCAAAATTACTATGAGGAAAAGAATACTGGCCAGGATCCCCAGCCCCCATGCAGATGCAAGTTTTACCCACTGGCATAACCTGGGACCAATCCACTGTTAAAGTCTTTTTCCACCTTTGTGGGTGGGGAAGGAGATTCCTAGCTTCCCTAGAAGCTAACAGGTATTGATTCTCAGCATGTCTAGAGTAAAAGTCATTCTTCTCTAAAACTTATTTCTTCTCACATATTTCCATTTTAGTTAGCAATGCCTGAGTTGGAAGTCCAAATATACCACATTCATCTCCTTCATCATTGTACCTAGTCTAGTTACCTCTAGTTGGAATCTTGTTGATTCTTATCTTAAATGGTATGGGACTTCTGTTCCACTCCACCACCACTTCTTAGGCAGGATCCACTGACTCTAGTTAGGGTTTCTGCACCTTTACTTGAACTCAGAAGACTACTGCAATCCCAATCTGCCCACCAGTCTATCCCCATATACTCAAGATCTTAAAACAAGCTTTATCTCTCTATTCTATAAAGCAAAACCTGCTTGTTGGAGGAAGATTGGAAACTTCAGGAAAATATACTACAGAAAAATATAAAATAATATCTAACAACATGGCCACTTTTACATGTTTCCTTTGACTTTTTTCCCCCCTATTTTGCTTTAGGCTGTTTTCTAGATGTGGCAGGGAATGAGTCATGTTTTTTGTTGTTTTTTGTTTGTTTTTACAAAATGAATTATGCTGTATGTACAGTTAAGTGTCTGGATGTTCCTCACCTGACATTTTAAGAATTGTATTAGTAAAGACTTTTAAGACCCTCAGTTTTAATGGTTACATAGTATTTTGGAACTCTATTATAGTTTATTTAACAATTCCCCACTTGAAAACTTATGTTGGTTCAAATTTTGCCTAGGGATACAATGATCTGCAATCCCTGTTTATTCCTTTAGTTACCTAGAGTTACAAGGTATAAAGGTGCTAATTTTTTAACACTCCTGATTTTTAATATAATACTTGCTTAAGTTGCCAACAAAGTATCTCAGTGTGTTTTTGCTATTATTGCTATTATTCTTTCTGAAAATTTTTGCTACTTTGGAAGGTGGGAAATGATATCTTATAATTTAATATTTATTTTCTTGGTTACTAAGGGCAGAATGAATATGAATATATATTAACCATTTATGTGTTTTTCTTCTTTGTGATGTCCTCTCATTTCTCCATTTTCCTAAAGGAGTCTTAACAGTTCCATCACACTGTTTGAACTCCTTATGATTAAGAATTTTAATTCAAGGCTGGGGCTGTAGCTCAGTGGCAGAGTGCTTCCCTGGCATGTGTGAGACACCTAGTTCAGTCCTCAGGACCACATAAAAATAAACAAATAAAGTAAAGTCATTCTGTCCATATACAACTACAAAAATTATTTTTAAAAAAAAATTTTAATTTTGTATATCCTGTATATGTGACAGACCTTCCCTAATTGTCTATTTGTCTTTTTATTTTGTTGATGGCTTATATACATATGTATTTTTTTCTTCTAGAGTTTGTATATATAGGTGGTCTTGTTGTCTCCATTTAAACTCTTCACTCAATCTACAGTTAATGTTTTAAATTACGTATTATTATTTTATATCATAATAAGAATAAACATTCATGTCATTTGATAACAAGTACAATAACATCGTAAAGGGGTTTTGCTTTCTATACCAGTCCTTCAAATACTGGATGATACAGTTAATTTTTGGGATGTATGATAAATGATATTCTTAATAGCCATTTTCCCCAGGCTATTTTAATGATTTCTATTGTTTTCTTCATCATATTGAAAGGTCTTTCGTGTGTGTGTGTGTGTGTGTGTGTATGCATATTTTTATATGCTGTGCCACCTATTTAACTTTTCATTTAAATACATAAGCATGGCCAGGCACAGTGGCACATGACTCTAATCCCAGCAGTTTGGGAGGCAGGAGGATAGCAAGTTTTGGCCAGCCTCAGCAACTTAGCAAGGCCCTAAGCAATTTAGCGAGTCCCTGTCTCAAAATAAAAAGGGCTGGAGCCGGGCGCGGTGGCGCAAGCCTGTAATCCCAGCACTTTGGGAGGCTGAGACAGGAGAATCGCGAGTTCAAAGCCAGCCTCAGCAATGGCGAGGCGCTAAGTAATTCAGTGAGACCCTGTCTCTACATAAAACACAAAATAGGGCTGGGGATGTGGCTCAGTGGTTGAGTATCCCTGAGTTCAAACCCTGGTACCAAAAAAAGAAAAAAGGGGTGGGGATGTGTTAAGCACCCCTGTGTTCAATCCCTGGTACCCCAAAAATAAATAAATACAAAGCATGCTTAAAGCTTTTAGTGTTTCCCCATTACATAGAGTAATTGTTACCCACCTGGCCGATCATAAGAATAACACTGAATTTTTTTTTTTTTAACTGAATCCTAGATCCTTCCTAGATGATGTTTAAGAATAGCTTAGTTTTAGAAATGCTGGCCTATAGGATAGGTTCTAGGCCCTTCATGACATGAAGATTCTTCGTTTTTTCTGCTCTTGCTCTCTCACCAGACCTCATCCCCTTCCTTCACCTCTGCTTCCCTTGCTCTTTAGTCTCCAGCCATAGTGAGCCCAGAACCATCTCTGCACTGTTGCTGTACCCTCCACCTGGCACATCTCTCCACACCCTACTGTCTACTCACAAACCAAAGCACTGTCTCCTCTGTGAAATAAGGCATCTCATAATACCCCCACTTCCTTTGAGGTCCTATAGCTTTTAGCATATGTGTCATGTGGAATGACATTTGCTTATTTATAGTTGTCTCTCAACTATCTCCTCATTCATCAGAGCCTGTGGACTGCATTGTGTTCTATGCCTGGCAAAGCACCTATCATTCACCATTACACAGGAAACGCTTAACAAATGCCAGCTGTCATAAAGTGCCAAGGACTGAAGAAAGTGCTGTCTTGATGACACCAAATCTGAATGATTCTGGCCCAGTTTGTGTTTAGACTTCTACCTCAAGAGTCAGTTCTGGCTGACCTGGGGCTGGGTATTGACCTGCCAGAGTCCATTTTATTACCTGCCCCTGGATAGCTGTGCAATGGCACCCTGATCCCCTTAGTAGTCCCAAGACCGAAAGGCCACTGAGATCTGGCAGTGACACAGAAAGATCACTGAAAATTGATCCAGTGGTGATCTACATTTCTTTCCAATTCCCTGATATCTGATCTTTAGAGGAAGACTCATTATATTTTTTGGTCATTAAGACTAATTCTTAAATATAAAAAGCTAAATATTACTTTGCCAGTGGTTTTGTAAAGCTATTTAAGATGACATCTTTCACAGCCTCATATAAACCAGATGTTCTCCCATTCTTCCAAATCCCTCAATGAACATGACTTGGTATTAAAATTGTTCTAACTGTAATAAACTGACTTCAGTCAAAGGCTTCTTCTTGGTCTTCCTTTGAGATTAAAACTGATGCCAGGAACAGATGTACCATTTAAAATGAGAAGCTGAACCTGAAAGAAGGGGCAGAAAGAAAACTCTGAAAAGGCAGGGTAAAAAAAAACAAAGTTAATCAGAGGACAAGTAGGCAGAAAAGGACAAGATGGGAAAAAGAAAAAGAAAAAAAGACCCCGAAATTCTCAAACAATAGGGTTTTATTGGACTGTTAGGAAACCACCCTTTCAAAGGTGAAAGTGTCATTTTACAGTCTCCTGCTCTGCCTAGCAGGAAGTGTGTTCTCTGTAAATCCTAATTTGGGCGTGTTCCTGTAGAAATGTTGAACCCCCTCCTAAGGGAAACAGAAACTCAATCAGGAAGCTAGATATTGAAAAACAGTTGTAGCTCAGCGTGCCTGCCAGTGTCTGGTGTGGAAGCGGAGAGAAAAAACCTGTTCCTCATTAGACAGGCTATACTTCTCAACCGTCACAATGAGAGACCCAAGACTGCCCTTGGACATTCAGATTTTCTATTGTGCCAGACCTGACCAGGAGCCTTTTGTGAAGGTAGGTTGGAGTGTGTCCTTAAGGGATAATAAGGTGCTGAATTCTCACTGATCTGCCACTCCAGTATGTTTTCAAATTTGTTCTAAGGAGAGAGGATTCGTGCTAGCATTTCAACCAGAGCTGGTTAATTTATTTGTTGTGGATATGGATATACTGTGGTTGCCTCTTCCATTGTGAATCAGAAATCCGTATTTGATTTTTTTTTTCATGCCACAGCCTCATTTTGTAGTTATGGTAAGTGTAAGGTTTACCAAAAATATGCTGCTTTATTTAATATATTTAAAATGTTGGATTTGTGATTCTTTAGAAGTGTTTTCTCTAGATAAATTCTCCTCCAGAAGATGGTAAAATTTTTAAGCTAATTTCTCTACGAGAAATCTGGCCCAGATGGCCGTGGGCACTTTGTATATGTCACTGTGTGGTTTGGAAATTGAGTAATGCATTATCTAACAACTTTCACTGGATGACATTTAAATGCTTTTTCTCTATAGTACAAAAGTCATTAATACTGGTGTTCAGGCATTTGGATGAATTAGCTGTCTAATATAACTTAATTTCAAAAGAATTTAGTGTTTTATCCAGAATTTAGAAGGGACAAAAAATGGATTTTAAAGTAAGAAGGACTATAGTAGTTTATAAAGATAACTATAATTATACAATAAGTATTGTATATAATATAATGTTTCTCGGTTCAGAAGGGAAAAAATATTTTGACCATTTCTGAACTGTATGTAAGATTTGTAACCCGATTGTAATTTAGAGCAAAGCTTCATGGTTCTCCTATTGCTACTTCTGGTAGCTGTTATTTCTATCAGGCTTGGTTGCTATGTGCACAACCTTGAGAGAAAATACCAAGAACTTTGTTTAAAAGCTGTCCTTATTGTTCCAAACTCCCTATTTATAGAAGACTTACTCACTGAATGATCTCTGATTATTTCCTTGAAAATTTAAATTTAGATACAGGCTAAAGAAGAATAATTTAGACCATTTTCAAGGGTATAAATTGCTCGTGGAGTTATAAACAGCTCTTACTCAAGGACTGAGCAATCAGCAGCAATAGCAAAACTGGAAAATGGGTGATATTAATTCATACATATGAAGTGCCTCAGCTGTACTATCTTAAGTTCTGCATTTGATCTGGAATTGAAAAATTAACCATTTCCCCAAATGCCTGTTTAACTTATCTCCTATTACCAAAGCTCTACCTTTTCAGACAGTTGGGTATTCAAGATAGCTTTGTTATTAGTTGAGGAAAAGTCATCTTTGTCTTGGGTTATTTGTTTCCTCACCTCAGATCATCACCGTTGAGGAGGCAAAGCGCAGGAAGAGCACATGCAGCTACTATGAGGAGGAGGAGGAGGAGGGGCTGCCAATCCTGCAGCCCCAGAGCGCGCTGCTGGAGAACATGCACATAGAGCAGGTGAGTTCTCTCTGGGGGATTTGGGATGAGGGTCTGCTAGGCCTTCAAAGATACTCCCCATCTCTGACTGCATTTGCTTTTTTCACTTGGTGTGAGGGATGAACCAGGGTAGGAGGGAGGAATGTGGAGGCCTAACCAAGGCCAGCATGCCCTTCTCTGCTTCTGAAAAGTTATAACAGCCCTTCTACCACCTTTCTGGGAATATAAGCAACTGATCAGACATGAATATCCTTCTCTCATACCTGAAGAAAAAGTTACTTCTTATCTTAAAAAGAAATATAAGTATCCTACTAAGGTCCTAATACACTTTAAAAGGATCCAAATTTATCCCAGTGATTTATGCAGAGTTCTAATGGCTGTTATTTATAGGGCTCAATAAAATTAATATAACAAGTACACTTTCTTGCTTTATGAATACATCTGACTCTAGAAAGAATGTTCCTTTTTTTGTCATTTTCTTTGTGATTTTCATTTTCTGAAAATCTGGTATTTGAATTTTATGAAATGTTATTATGTACTTATATCTGAAACTTGGTAGGAAATCACTTATACTTATTTTATCAATTAACTTAGAAACTGAATTTTAGAGAATTTAAAGAATCATCAAGTTCAATTCCTCAGTTTACAAATGAGCCAGTGAAGTTTCAGGGAGGTCAAGAGACTCACCAAGTAGCTATATAGGTAAGATTCATACTGACACTGTCTGGAACTGATTTGAAGCAGTCTGAAGACAGCATGTCATCACTTCCTTTGATGATCTTTTTGAAGACATATACATCATTGGTATTTATGGCAGCTAAGTTCAAGCTAAATATTGATGTGGGTGAAAGGTGCAGGAACAAGGTAGGCAGATAACCTCTGACATCTAACATAAGGCACTTGTGTTTTGTTGCTATCAGATCTGTGAGAAGTCATAATTGCCTCGAGCAGTTCTGAGTCTAAGAAAGTTTAGGAAGAACCATTGGAAAAATATGAACTGTTTGTTAAGAATCAGATTGTGATATAAAAAAGAGTATATGCCTAGTTCATACCTCTGTACCTGTCTTGATCTGTGTTCAAAAGTATGGTCACATACTGCATTACAAAGTTTCAATCAATGATGAATTGCAGATGTGACGTGGTACCCTGAGATTATATCACCTAGTGAATAGCAGGCATCTTAGTTTATGTGAGTACACTTGATGATACTCACATAACCACAAAATTGCCTAACAACACATTTCTCAGAATGTATACCTATTATTAAGAAACACACTTCTGTAGCGTAGGAACCCACAGTGAGGCCCTGAGGGGAGAAGTACCCTCTGAGCAGCCCCCCTGCCAAGGCAAATGCTTTTAAGCAATGATTTTCCCTTCTTTTTCTTGGTTTATGGTGGCAAGTATTTACCACCATGAACCAAACAATGCATGTGTAAATATAAAACTTTGAATTTGAACCACAGGCATATATTTTATGCCTCAGGTTTGCAAGTCATTTGCCAATTTGTGGTTGAATTGTCTGTTTGCATCTTCTTCTTGTGATGGCAGCTGGCCCGACGCCTTCCAGCAAGGGTGCAAGGGTATCCGTGGAGGCTGGCCTACAGTACCATAGAGCATGGAACCAGCTTGAAAACTCTGTATCGGAAATCAGCATCACTAGATAGTCCAGTCTTATTGGTCATCAAAGATATGGATAATCAGGTGAGTCTTGTTTCTCTCAGAATACTTTTTAATGTCAATTTTCAAGCCTACTCAACAGAAGAGAGACTAGTACAATGAATGAGTTCTTATCACCCACAATTCACAGTTAGCCTGATTTTGCCATGTGTGCTGCTTCTGTTTTATCTTTGTTTTTTTCTCTCCTGAGGTATTTTGAAGTAAATCCCAATCATGATGTCATTTCACTCCTATGTATTTCAGAACCATTTCTAAAACAAAAAATGGAGCATATCTCCAAATATAGGCACCTTCCAAGGAACCTTTTTCCTATGCTGACCATGGAGTACCAAAGTATAATGGTATTCAATAACCTAAAGCCGAAAAGTTGGGAAAAGTCAAGTCTGGATTTGGGGACAATTGCAGAAATAAGTTCCAATGCCACATCAGAGCTTTTTCCAGGTGACTGAAGTCGCACCCACAAAACTTGCCTGATGTGGCTGTGATGGAGAGCTTGTCAAAGCTTTAGTGTGTCACGCCCAGGGGCCCAACTGTTAAGAAGCATTAGGGAATACTCTGTGCCATTCCTGACTTCACTGTCACCAGTTACAGCTGATCTTACTAGGAAGCCCTGGTTATATCTAGGTATTACCCCCATCCACCCTTCAATGACCTCTTGCCTCAAATCAGCTTAGAGTATGAGTGGAAATATCCAGACTTTCTTCATTTACTACCCAGTCAGGCTATTATGTCTCAAAAGAAAGACATCAGTCAAGCCTGATCTTCATTTATTTCAGTTTAATCTGTGTGACATTAAGGTGCTTTCCCACTTGTAACACAGCCTTCTTCCTGCCCCCATAGCCCCCAGGGCAGATTGTTAGAAGCTCACTCCAAACACACATGGCCAAAAAGATAGGGCTACCTCTTCACCCAGCTGTGATGTATCTCCTGTAAGTGCAAGTTCCTAGCATTTCTGTGCTCTGTGTATCAGAGACTAACATCCAGGCAAGTGTGGCCTAAAGACAGGGAGAAGGCTTTCTTTCTCCATCCAGGCCCTGCTCACAGGGTAGATACTCTTCCATGGCATGGCAGGCTGAGAATATAGGGTTTCTGTTGCATTGTTCTGGCTCATAGGGCAGAAGTTACACCATAGGTGAGGCAAGTCAAGACCAGAATCACTGCCTCTGCCTAGCACCCTGCTCATAAAGCAAGATTATTCCTCTGAGAAAAGCAGGCCACTGTCTAGCCCGAGCTCCAGAGCAATGACTTAGAGATTTTTTTCCAGGCCCTAAAACAGAACTCTGAAGTTCTTTCCAAGAAACTGGTTTTATTTAGATAAGTATAGGGAAGTTCAAGTCCCACTTTAGAAAACAATGAAAATTTGGTGGCAAACAATTAAGAGGAGGCTGGTAGTCCTGTAAAGGCAACAACCTAAACTGGACAATCTGGTTTATTAGAGGGAACCTGGGAAAAAGACAGCTAAGGAGAACCTTCTTTAGACAGGATAAATTCCATAGACGGCCAAAGAAACCAATCCTGCAAAGGTACCTAAATGTAACTGAATTGGCCTGTGGAGTAATTTATACCACAAGGCATTGTTGAAAACAAGAAAACAGTCAGCTAAGTAGCATGACACCTGATTTATACTAACCTAATTTTACTGAGGTATAAGAAATGTTATTCCTCTGGTTCTCTATTACACCTCTCATTTTGTATAGTATTGTTGTTATACATAGTTGCTGTATTAGATCTATATATTATAAACCCCAAAATAAATTGCTATGATTACTAATTTACATTTCATAGTTGAGGAAAATAAAGAACAAATATGCATTTATAGGTTTTGTTATATTAACTTTCATTTTATCAGTTTTGATTGTCTCCATTTATTCCTGTAGATGTTTGCTCTGTTATTACTAAATATATTACACATTTACATGGTATAGGTCCAATAATATTATTATATACTTGTTGTTTGATGCAGTTTCTTCCTAAATAAATGAACAGGAAAAAAGATAATAGACATTTTCCTACATACAGTGCTATACATCTAAAAATCATAACAGTAATTCCATAGTATTATCCAGTGGATAATATCCAAGTCCTTAAATGAATTTGCATGTTTACTAAAAAAATTATAGCTGAGAAAGAATATAATTATTTAGAATCCTGCAGAGGGCAAAGAGTAAAGGTATCTTTTTCTGTTGATTTATTTGAAAGGAACCCATTCTCCACTTATGGCTGTTGCCCATCTTGTCATATTTTAACACCATGCTTTTACAAAGAGATACCTATAGTGGTGGTTTTTTAGTACTTTTACAGAAAGATCTCTGATAAAAGGGAAACAAATTTTTGATGTTGGTTTTCTTTGTAGAACAAAGAAAACAGTTCTAGAAAATAATTTGTTAGTACGAAGTATGAAGAACATTGGTTAAAAAGTTTCTAGACTTCTGTTCTACCTAATGTTTAGTATTTCAAGTGTAATTTGTAAAGAAGAGAGCACACTGAGATCATGATCACATTAAAATAATTTCAAAAAAATTGTA